>PVIR01025086.1:0-25375 GCA_004026965.1 Petromus typicus | reverse complement strand
TTTTTTTTTAATGTTTATTGCCTAGTTCCACTGAGCAGTATCAAATCCGTTTGCAGGTAAAGTTTACCTGGGAGTGGTTTCCTGGGAGGTGGTTGACTGTTGTCATAAACCAGAGTAAAGCGATTCCTATATATGTCCTCCACAGCAAACAACGACATAACAAACTCTGGAGATCTCACTCAGACAGCGACCTCTCAGACCACCACGAGCCCATCTGCAAACCTGGATCGGAACTCAACAAGAAGGAGATCACCACCTCAGCAGACCAGATTGCTGAGGTGAAGACCATGGAGAGCCACCCGTCCATACCTCCTGTCTTTGTGGAACATGTGGTCCCACAAGATACGAATCAGAAAGCCCTGTGTACCAAAGAGAGGATGATCTGCTTGGAATTTTCCTCTAGGGAATTTCGTGCCGGACAGATTGAAGATGAATTAAACTTAAACGATATCAACGGATGCTCATCAGGGTTTTGTCTCAATGAATCAAAATTTCCTCTTGACAACTGCCATGCATCCAAAGCCTTAATCCAACCCGGGCAGGTCCCAGAAATGGCCAACAAGTTCCCAGATTTAACAGTGGAAGATCTGGAGACCGATGCACTGAAAGCAGACATAAATGTCCACTTACTGCCGATGGAAGAGTTGGCATCTGGACTGAAAGACCTTCCTATGTCTCCTGATCCTGAGTCACCCAGCCCCCAGCCTAGCTGCCAGGCTGAAATGTCAGATTTCAGTACGGATCGTATTGATTTTTTTAGTGCCCTAGAGAAGTTCGTAGAGCTCTCTCAAGAAACTCGGTCTCGATCTTTTTCCCACTCGAGGATGGAGGAGCTGGGAGGAGGAAGGGGAGAGAGCTGCCGACTGTCAGTGGTAGAAGGTCCCCCTTCCGAAGTGACCACTGACGACCAGAGAAGCAGCTCTTTGAGTAACACGCCCCATGCATCAGAAGAATCTTTGATGGATGAAGATCAGTCTAAGGTAAAACTTCTCTTTATAGTTCTCCACCTAATGAACCACTTGCCAAAGGCCAAATATGTTAGATTTTGTTATCTTCACTTTATTTTTGACACTAGTGAAACCTTTAGGAAGGCAATAAAAAAATCTGGCTAAGATTTACCTGACAACTTAGAGCTTAAACATTTTATCCATCAGTTTTGAGGGTTGGAACTTTGCAGGTTTTTGGTGTCACTGGAAGCACTTCTGAGTGAGCCTGTTGTACGAAAAGAGTAGCTGAAACAAATGTCCTTGCTGAATAAGGAGAGGCCCCTCCATAGACCTGTGCGGTTTGGGTCAAGTCTCACCAGTAATGAAGTGTCAGGGACACTGGTGCCGTCTGAATGAGATCTGTGTCTCTGTCAGAAGATGGGTTTGTTTGGGAAATTCTCCTCTCAGAAAACGCAAAGGCCAGGCTTAATGTAAATAGTTGCCGGAGTAGCAGTTGATTCCCATGCTAAATTCTCACTGTTAACACTGTTTCTGAATTCTTCATCTGCAGTCTTGTGTTATTCAAGACTCGAGAGTTGACTTGACAAAATGAATTTGAGGACAGACAGGATCCTGCGATTCTTTTCAGTGCCATATGAGCTTTTGTGTTAGCCATTTCAAAACACGTAATATGTATCATCAAGCATGTATCATCTAATACTCGCACTTACTCTCTTTGACACTTACTCATTTTGACACTTCTGAAATTAGGATGTGTATTGTCAACAATAGTGTCTTAGATCAAAACCTTGCAATAGTTGCGGAAGGTGACAGATTAACTCTAAAATACCAAAACTTCAGTTAATTATTTTAACCAGGCTGACTGGATTCTTGGCATCTCCTGACTTTTACCTATATTTACCTCACCTTGTCCATCACTCATCTTTTATCTTTCTCCTTAACTACTCACCGCCAGCAACTCTTGGCTCTGCTTCTGCCCCTCTCCCCTTCCCCAAGGCTGTGCCTCTGTTCTCTTCTTACTGGGAAGTCAGAATGCTTGAGCTCTCCGTCGAACCAGCAGTGAATGCAGTGGCACTGACAGAAATAACTTTCCCACAGTCACTGGTCATATGAGACCTCCCTCCGTGGCCAGTGGGCACGCCAGCCCCCCTGCAGCTTCGCTCCAGCCGTGGCAAGTTCCCCTCTTCCTGACATCCTGGCACATGTCCACAGCAGGACGCATTGACCTTGTTAGTTTGTGCTAGCTGAGTTTCTCTTGAAGGAGAAGAGCCAGAACAATTACTGGGGAAAAACTGCTTTGAAGTCATGTGTAAAAATGTTAGCATAATAGACAGTCCTTATGATTCTACTTTAAGAGTTATATAGGAGCCATCTCCAGATTTTGAAATTCTTTATTTATTTTGTTTAATTTTTTTAAACAATAAGACCTGATTTTGCACTGGTTCATTTTCTTTTTTTCTTTCTTTTTTTTTTTTGGCTTTTAGGGGGGGTTTTTTGTTTGTTTGTTTGTTTTAGTTTTTGGGGGAAAGAGTCTTTCTTTGTAGTTCAGGTTGGCCCTAAACTCACGATGTACGCCAGGCGAGCCTCGAGCTCACAGTATTCCTCCTGCCTCTGTATCCCAAGTGCTGGGATTACAGGCGTGAGCCACCACGCCCAGCCTGGTTCATTGTCTTCAGCCTTGTTCCAGACACATCTGGGAATCTGTACCTGGTAAAGTTGAAAATGTTGAGAGTGAGGTATTTGCTGAAGTGTATGGCTGTGTAAGCCAAGTAAACTTTTCCGAGAAGGAAGCAGGTAAGGGGTAGGGATTGCGTAGTCAGATATCTGAGTGCACCTGGAATACTGTTGCTAAGAGTTGTAGCAGTGAGGATGTGGCTGAGAGCTAGGAAGACAGGAAAGAAGAGAAGGGTAGTTTCCAGATCAGATACAGGATGACAGGTATATCCATCTGGCCCGGCTCACACTGGGCATATCTAAGATGGCCACTGAACCTTTGAATGGACTCTTCACCCTAAATAAGTTAGGATCAAACTGGAAATGGATAGGCCAGAAGAGAAAAGTATCATTTTGGCCAATATGGTCTGATTCCCAGAAGGTTTGTAGTCCTGGGAAAAAGTGGATTGTAGGAGCGCGCACAACTACTCCCTGTTCAGTTTAGAGCGAGGTACTAGAATAGAATCCTGCTTGAGTAAACAGAATAGAAAGTGTAGTAGAGGGCCAGGGAGTTAGCTCAGTGGTTCTGGTGCCTGTCTTGCAAGCTCAAGGACTCGGGTTCGATCCACGGTAACCACATACCATACTGGGCGTGGAGACCCCACACCCAGCAGCAACCAGTACCACATACCACAGTGCCGGGTGTGGTGGCTCACGCCTGTAATCCCAGTACTCAGGAGGCAGAGGCAGGAGGATTGTGATGTGAGTTTGAGGCTGAGCTCAGGGCCAGCCTGAACACAAAGTGAGACCCTGTCTCAAAAAAACTAAAAAAAAGAAAAGAAAGTGTAGTAGATTGTGATGTGTGACCTGTGATGAATTTTCTGTCTCTGACCCTGATGAATCCCAGTTTGTTTGTTTTCTCTCATAGCCTAACAAGACAGACAGAAAGAGGATGGTAGCCAGGCACTTTATACCTTGTGTTATAGCTAGGTTCTCCTGGATCAGAGGATAATGAAGCAGAAAATTAGCATTAATTAGGTTACAGTATGCCATAATTTCGTTGCTTTCTCTTCGTAGGCAATCTCAGAACTGATCAGCCCAGACATCTTCATGCATTCTCATTCAGAAAATGCCATTTCAGTCAAAGAAATTGTCACTGAAATTGAATCCATCAGTCAAGGAGTTGTGCAGGCTCAGCTGAAGGGAGACTTGCTGTCCAACCCATGTCACACACCAAAGAAGACCGCCATCCATGAGCTATCCCTCGAGAGAACCCAGACCCCGGACAGTAAACCTGGGCTTACCGAGCCGGACGAGGGTTTCTGCGCAGTCCAGCCTGAACCAGCCAAAGACTCAGGGAAGTGCAACCCAGAAGGCTGCCTAAGCACATGTTTGTCCACAGTAGACTTGGAAGAAGAGGAGCCAGCTGAAGGGGAACATGAGCTCCGGGGCCCAGGCGCGCATTCAGGTGCCAAGTGGTACCCTGGGTCTGTGAGGCGAGCCACCCTGGAGTTTGAAGAGCGTTTGCGGCAGGAGCAGGAACACCATAGTCCTACCCCTGTGTGTACCTCACTGTCCACTCGGAAGAACTCCAAGAATGATTCCTCTGTGACAGACCTAGCACCAAAAGGGAAAAATGATGACACCATCGCAGAATACTCATTGGCTCCCAAGGAACCAGACTTGGGCGAGGGCAAAGGAAGATGCAGTCAGTCCGAGGCCGGCTCCCTGTCCCAGGGTGAGCAGAGCGCCACTGTGCCAATGGCCCAGCTGCTGAAGAATCACCCCTTGGCAACTCAGGAGTACCCCGGGTTAGAGATTAGCACAAAACGAGGAGTCCCAGAGGAGCAGGGAACTGTGGTTTCAGGCCACGGGTCAGAGGCTCATGTCATCCTTCTTCCCAAAAGAATAGAAATCATTGAATACTCACACAGAGTTCCATCACTCAGTCACGCTGGGTCAGGGTGCGAAATAGCCCCAAGGGAAGAAAAGGGAGAGCAAGGACTGAGGAAGGTGAAAGTGGAGAAGTCTGTCCCTATGCTGTGTGCACTGGATGAAAATCTCAATAGGACTCTGGACCCCAGCCAGCTCTCTCTGCACCCTCAAGTGCTACCTCTGCCTCATTCTTTCCCAGAGCAAGATAGCTCCATCAACCCAACCCCCGTGTTGAGCAGCCCGGAAGACAGAGGTGACAGCCCATTGATAGCCCTGGAAAAGGCACCTTTTATTGGTCCTAGCGCCCATCTACCCCCTCCCAACTTGGATTACCCACATCCCCAAACTGTGGTTCACCTGGAGGGCTGCACAGAGCAAAGTAGCACAACAGATAGTGAGCCCTCCGCAGAGCAGGTAAGCTGGGAAGAAAGTGAGAAGGGTCATTTCTCTGGTGGTGATGAAGTACCTCACAAGGGCTCCCAGTTAAATAGCAAAGACCCAAGTGTAATTAGCAAACTTGAGGACAACATGGAGGCATTTCAGAAAAAACTGGACCCATCCCAGGTAGCCTGGCGACTCCCTCATAGCTCTAGTAGTGAAGATATAAAGGGTCTCAGCCACAGCCCTGGTGTGGTAAAGGAGCGTGCAAAAGAAATTGAGTCCCGAGTGACTTTCCAGGCAGGAGTCGCCAAACCACCCCAAATGAGGCGCTCAGCTTCTCTCGCCAAGTTAGGTTACCTGGACCTCTGTAAGGATTGTTTACCGGAGCGAGAGTGTGTCTCCTGTGAATCCCCTCATCTCAGAGTGCTTCAGCCCTTCATCAAGAGAGACTCGGGCATGCACGCCATAGAGGCCCAGTCGCCCCCAGGAAACCCAGGTGCCTCCCAGAATACAGAGCCCACCAAGTATTTTGTAGAGCAACTCAGAACAACAGAGTGTATTGCACAGAGCAAACCAGTGGAGAGGCCCCTTGTGCAGTATGCCAAAGAATTTGGTTACAGTCAACAGTGTTCGCTCCCCAGGGCGGGACGAGAATTGACTAGTTCTGAAGGAGGCCTTGCTTTGCTACAGACCCAGGGACTGCAGGGTGCGGGCCCAGCTCCAGGGCTGGCCGTGGCGCCCCGTCAGCAACACGGAAGAACTCACCCCCTTAGAAGACTGAAAAGGACAAATGATAAAAAACGGACAACCAACCCCTTCTATAACACCATGTGATTCTGAGCCTATTACATGTGATTTTTTTCTAAAAGAATTGTATGTACAAGGGGCAGGTGTAATATTTAAGGAACATGCACTTTATTGGTTAATTTTGTAATATTTTTGTCATTTTACTATTCCTGGAGCATGCAGGGTTTGGGTTTTTCAGTGTGTACGTGTATGTGCGTGTGTGTTTATGTGAGGACCGAGAGATTGATTTAGATGGCAGGACCATTTTATCATTGTTTATTTTTTTAAAATTCAAACCTCAAAAAGACTCATTTTCAAAGAACACCTTTTTCGAGGCAAATTGCTGTTTTTCAGTCAACTGCCACCTGCTCCTCATTTTGCTCTCTGAGAAAAGGCACACTTGCTCAATGGAGAGAAAGAAGCAGATGGAGAGGGCGGCACTGAGGCTGCACATTCAAAATGCTCCCCCAGGCCTTTGTGGGGATGGTTTCCAGACCTCAGGCATCCGGTGAACTGAAGGGCAGCCAGGGCCTCAGAGGGCGCTCGGCCTTCGTTTTCAGCCTTCCTCCTTTGAAGTTCCTGAAAAAGATTCGTTCTACCTTGCTTTACAAGGTGGTCTTCTAGAATTCATTTAGTCTTCTAGAGTGTATTGTCACCGAAAGGCACAATCATTGCTGGCTCTGTAAATTTATCAAAATTTTTTGTCCGCAAGAAAATTTTCAAATTGAAAGGGAACACCCAAGCTAAGAGGCCTTCTATAGAGGAAGACATAGGAGGACGAGAGTGGAGAGGCTGCAACCCAGTCACTTCGGATCGGTGGGTTCACAGAGACGGTCATCCTGGCCCTCCCTGCGAGAAAGATGTGCTCTGCAAGTGTCCCTCCAAGTAAAATGCAGTCAAATGTGAAAAACAGCAATCAACAGGCAATGTGTTCTTGTAAAATGAATGCATATGTAGGGTTGTGAAACCCTTTCCATTACTTGAATAATTCTGTGGGCCTTCTGAGTTTAATGGCCATTTTTTCCCAATTTATTTTCCTCTCCCTTGCTGTATCTCCTATCCTGCCTATATTTTAATTTCATAGATTATATTTGCATTTTTACATTACATATGTATAACCTCCATTGAATGCAAAGTTTTCTGTATTGTCACTGTTTAACACTTAAGTTTTTTATTTTTTCCTTTCTTTCCCTGGAAAGTGTGTCATTTCTCTGAAGTATATGCAGTATTCATGTACATAATGTCACTTTCTTACAAAGTTTTGTTGTTGATGTTGTGGGGTCCTTTTTGACATATTCTTTTTAAGAAGGAATAGAGTTGCAACTGGAAAACACGTAAAGACACCAGAAATAAAACTAGTAGTTGTTGATAGGAATCTGCACCATGTACTGATGGTGGTTTTGTTTAAATGGAGATTTCTAATTGCTGGCTCCTGCCAAATTATACATTAGTAACTTCCTCCTCAGAGACACCCCTAAAGGTTCCCATTAGATCACAGTGTGACTGAAGGCTGATTTCTGTTTGAGACTAAAAGTCTAGAATATTATTTGCCAGTCGATGAACGACAGCCAGAAAGTGTCTATGCGTTGCCCAGAGCGGAAGCTCCTAATGGAGGCGGAGAGGTCGCTGCCAAGGGCAAAGTGCCGGTAACTACATTTAGGATGTGATGCTTTGTGGCTATGGAGATCCTTAACACAGGAGAGCATCTGCCATAAACAAGGCTCCAAGCTTCTTTTAAAAAGTATATTTAGCCTGGGATGAAAAACCTACTGCAGCTCATCAGAACTGAAGTTTGCAAATTTGCTTCCTGTTTGCTTTGGTTGATATCCACACTGCTGAGGGTTGACTGAGAGCAAACTTGAGACTTAGGTTTTTGGTTCATCACAGCAATGAGAGGAAGAGATACATGCAGACTGTCCAGGTGACGTCACAAGCCAGAGTCTGGAGGAGACAGACAGTTGAGCAACCAAAAGGATGCAGAAAAGGTGAACTGAGGCTATTTGCAAGTTCTCCAAAGGAGCTATGGAGCCAGTTGCCACATGGAAGCCGTGATTGGGTCTGACATCTCTGCCAGGAGGCAGGTTGGAAAGAAACCGCCTGCTAAAAGTACCTTTATGGTGTAATAATTATGTATATCTGTGCTGTCCTTCAGTGGTTTCCTTGAATGTGCAAATGTATCATCCACACAGCTTTGTGATTCCTGGGTATTTGTGTGTTGTAAAGTGTTTTGTTGGGTTGTATATATGCCAGTGTGAGGAGGCTTTGTCTGACAGGATGGAGAATTCCAGGGCCCCTCCATTTAAACCACCCTGTCTTGTTGAAGCAGTTCCACTAGCAATACGATGCGGAAAGGACAAGAAACTGTGGCAGGAATGAGGAAAGTGTTCATATGGAGGTCAAGAGAATGGCCCCAGTTATCCCACATTTTAGGATAAAGTAGAAGTGGGGGGAAGGGAGCAGTGCAGGTGGCATCACAGTGTGGCGCGGCTCCCTCTCGCTGGCTCCGCGCTCAGCGCTCACTCGCTGCGTTCCACAGCAGGCCAGGAGGGAGGAAATGCCCGACTGCGTGAAAAACAGCTTGACTTTTTTAAAGAATAGAAGGGTGTTCTTGTCCTTCCTTCCTTTTTCTTTTTTAGTTACATCTTTTATCGTTTAACTGACCTGCCTAAGTAACTTCTACATAGGGCCTGTGACCCAAGCGTGCGGAGGGATTTGCCGGGCCTGAAAACCCTACACTCTTAAATGTCCTCGAGTTGTCCACCCAGCTGAGCGACATCCAGGGGAGGAGCGGAATGAGCTAGTGAGGACTTCAGACTCTCTTCTCTTCGAATTTCGTGATTTGATCATTTCATGTGGCTTCTTTCCCGTTTCTGTTCATGGAAAACCCAAACCTCATACAGCAGGTTTGGTGAGTTAACAGAGACGAGCATGGAAAACTTAGATTTCTTGTTGTCCAGTGCCCAGTACCTCTTGTGTTTTTCTAAAAGATCACCATAGTCTTTCAGTAACTCTGGAGAGGGGTGTGTGTGTGTGTGTGTGTGTGTGTGTGTGTGTACGCACGCATGTGTACAAAGAGTTTGACATTTCAGTGCATGGGTTAAAAGGCCCCAGGAGCACATAGGATCAGAGCTGTCATCTGGATCATTACCTGGTCAGTAGGAGAGAAACCTCACCCCCTTTGCTTTTTGGGAACTCTTAGGAGTAGTGTATACTGTAACAGACGTACTGTGCTACGGTATGGTAGAATTCATCTCATTTTGGTTGCCTATCAGATTGTTTGGGGTATTTGTTTCAGGTCATCTCTAGCATCTCAGCCTCTGTAAACTACTTCGTCTTTTCCCGTTTTTGTCCCAAATAGTATTTTGTCTTCTCATTTTGGGAACTGCCAAGAGCGCTAAGGACAGCCTGATGATGACAGCGCAGGCTCCGAGGTCCTCTGCTGCTCATGGCTCCAGACAGATGCTGTCGCATAGACCCGAAGCTTCCTGCGAGAAGCTTCTGAGACAGCTGCTACCAGAAATCATCCACTTCATTTGAGGATTTCATCCTGATGTGATCTGGGCACATTTGATAAAAATGTTTTGTGGGAATTGTTTTTTTTTTTTCCCTAAGAAAGCATTATGCAAAAAAAGTCACTTTTAAGGGCATTTTAAAATGAAGCCATTTTTTGGCTTTTTCAGATAACTATTTGTGGATGCTTTGTTTACATTGTGAATATTAAAATATGCATCATCTTGTTGGCCACTCAGCCCTTCAGGCCCAGGCCCTGCCTGTCCTGTGCATCCTCACCCAGAGCAGTGCCATACGTCAGCCCTCGTGGGTAGGTGGTCAGACGGGGAGCTGCCTCCTGTCCGTGTCCTGCGCTCCCGCCCAGTGTTCTCTGTGGAGCAGCCATTTCCTCTGTGATGATGTGTCTTAATAGTGATGGTCGTGATGGTGAGTGGCGAGTATGGTTTACGTTTCATTTTGTTTTGCTTTTTTGATGATAGACAAGATGAAGTTTTAGTTGTTTCAGCACCAATCCAACTTGAAAGCATTGTGGATTTTGTTCTCCCGTTCAAACTAAAAGATCAAGGCATGTATTAGACGTAAGTGTATTTGTGGCCTCAACTCACCTGACACGACACTAGGAAAAGACCTGCCACTGAAGCAAGAGGCTACACACTCCTAACCTCTCTCCCAGGGATTGGGGTCCCTTGTCACCATGGAGAGCTTTTCCAAGGTGCTTCTGTACTTTCCAGCCTGGGAGTGGAGGGTGACGGGGCCTGGCTTCTGCTGTGAAAAAAGAACCAGCCTCATCTTCTCAATGCCCCAGAGATCTAGGACCGGATTTCTAAACTGGAATCATCGTTCCTTATCAGCCTAAAGATCCCCCAGAGGTCCATGCCTAGCGCTGCCAGCAGAGTCCCCAGTAGTGCTGGTGGCAGCAGAGCTAATCCCAGGGCTTCGCTCAAGGTGATCACCCCAACTGAAAACTGGGAGGTGCTCTGAAACCTTCCCTAATCAGTCAGCCCACCAAGAAGCATTTGATTTTTATCTTTCGTTGGATTTTGGTTTGCTTGGCTAAAGGTGCCTTTTTAATTTGTTGTTGTTGTTTTGGTTTTGGTTTCTACTTTACTCTGTAGGACTTGTTCCAAACATGGAAACTGAGTCCAGAAGACTCTCCCACTGACTGTTACCTTTGCCCTCGGTTACGCTCAACTTTTATGCTCACATTTTATTAAATAAAGCAGGTGCTCCCTGGAATCTCTGGGACTTTTTTGAGGCATTTGAAGCAGAATATAAAGAGTGGTCTCATCTCCTTCCTTAATCTTCCTGGTGGTTGGGATGTTCCACTTGTATCATAGTTTTTTTATTACTGATGTGCTCTGCTGTTTTTAAATGTGAACTTGTGCGCAAATGTGCAGATGCAATGTTCTTGTTACAGATTGGAATAAATTTTTATTTTGAAGATGAAATGTGTACTTTTAAGTGCATTGGGGCAGGGGCGTGCTGGAGGTGAAGGGGTTAGATGAGTAGAACACTGCAACCAAACAGAGCTGTGTTCATTGATTGATTCCAGTCCAGCCTACCCTGAAGAACTCTAGCGAAAGAAATAAGTATGACCTTCCACAGAATAAAAGACTGGGCAGGATGGGCCGGGGAGTTAGCTCAGTGGTTCCTGCGCCTGTCTTGCAAGCGCAAGGGCCAGGGTTCGATTCCCCGGTAACCACATAACAATACTGGGTGTGGAGACCCACACCCAGCAGCAACCAGTACCACATACCACAGTGCCGGGCGTGGTGGCTCACGCCTGTAATCCCAGCACTTGGGAAGCAGAGGCAGGAGGATTGTGATGTGAGTTCGAGGCTGAGCTCAGAGCCAGCCTGAACCACAAAGCGAAACCCTGTCTCAAAAAACCTAAAAAAAAAAAAAAAAAAGACTGGGCAGGAGATAAAGTGACTAAAAATTACTAGAGACTGTGGTTTCAAGTGGCCAAGCTGGGTACTTGCCTGGTAAAAGAGGCATTTGTCAAAGCTACCATGTGAATGTTAGAATGAATAAGCAAAGGGACAGAAATTTCCTGTCGTGCAGAGTGACTGACCTGAGACAGCTGCAGTGACCTGCCCAGCAGAGACTAGATTTCTTAGGTGAGTGACCTCTGTGGGCCTTCGTGAGCAGAGTTAAGCCTTCAGTACAAAGCTGCCCAACTCACAGAGAGAGGAACATTTGATATCAGTGGTACAGGACAAAGATGGAGCCAAATGGCAGTTGTGACAAGGGTGCTGGGGACAGTGACCCCACTTCCATTTTATACAGTCCTACCATGGGATGTTTAAGTGGTGCTGCTCGTCACTTAACAAGAGAGCACCACTCTTGAGAGAGAGCTATTGCCCAGTTGCCCCCCAAGTTTGCTAAAGCTTCCAAAGAAAACGCTGCCCTGAACTAAAAGTCTGCTTCCTTCTGGATCATATGCTTCAAGTAGAAAGGGGACACATCACTATTCTGTAAGAGTGCAAACCATAAGAGGAAGTCACATCACAGAGTTTTCTGCAAGTGCTGAGTGTCTGTGACCAATCTAGATAAGCTCACTCTTGGCCTTCAAGCTGAGGTAGATGGACCAAGTCATGGCCAAGTTGTCAGAACACTTCTTGTACAAAGTGACTTCACTCCTGTCCTCCCCACACTTAGGCAGAGGCAGGAGGATTGCTCTGAGTTTGAAGCAAGCCTGGGCTATATATTGAGCTCAAGGCCACCTTGAACTATATAGTGTGACCCTATCTCTTAGAAAGTGGGATTCATGAGATGAGTTTCAAGCCTGTCTTCTGTGGACCGCAATCCAAAGCCCAGCCAACAGGTCATGTGGAGGCTCCAAGCCCAAGTGCTTCTTTGTGCTTTGGCTTTGCTCACCCCAGACTTCGTCAAGCTCTGACAGGAAGACAGGAGGGCTTGACTGAATCAGGCAAATGCCTGTTAATCCCTGCGCCTGTCTGCAGAGGGCACTGTTCTTCCCAGATGATAGACTCAGAGGCTGAATGAATAGATTGAGGAATTTAGAGTCCCCAGCTCTCTTTAAAGTGAAGGGAACAGATAGAGATAGTGCTTCAGAGTAAGAGATAATATATTGTATCTCTTCTTTGCCCCCAAGAGATGCAGAATTGAAAGAATTTGACAAGGTCCTCTTCATTTCACAGCCCAGAGTGTAGAAAAAGAATGACTGGGAACAAGAATGTAGCTCAAGGTCACCATGCCTACCTGGCAAGAACAAGGTCCTGAGTTCTATTCCCAATAGCAGGGGAAAAAAAAAAAGATAGGATCACTAAACCAAAACTAGAAGCTAAGTTTTCTAATTGGACTGGGCAATGTCTCTTCTGTGCCACACAGCACAACTCTGAGGATCAGCACTTATGAGATAAAAATGCACTGTCCTCCAAAGAGAGACAAAAATATATGGTACTAAAAATGTGGACCTAGATGTCTACAACCCTCTAGATAAGAATCTCAGCTCTGGGCTGGAATTTAGCTCAGTGTTTCCAGCGCCTGCCTTGCAAGTGCAAGGGCCCAGGGTTCAATCCCTGGTAATCCACATACAACAACGCTGGGTGTGGTGACGCACACCCAGCAGCAATCAGTACCACATAACAGTGCAGAGCGTGGTGGCTCACGCCTGTCATTCCAGCACTCAGGAGGCAGAGGCAGGAGGATCGCTGTGATGTGAGTTGGAGGCTGAGCTCAGAGCCAGCCTGAACTACAAAGCGAGACCCTGTCTCAAAAAAAAAAAAAAAAAATCTCAGCTCCACCAACCAATTGAGTGATAGGTAAACGACTTAATTTCTTGTGCTGTAATTCCCTCCTTTGTAAAAAAGGGATAATAACAGCACCCATCTCTGAAGGATGTGACCAGAATTTTATTAATATGTGTAAAGCCCCCAGAACAGTGCCCAACTCATATTACGCGTGAACTACTGAGTTACTCCGACCCTTTCTTCCTAGCCATGTACCTAGCCTCTTTATTCATCCTCTGGTCCCCCGCGCCATGAATTCTTTCCAGAGCACCTGTGACAGTTTCAGAGTATGTTCCCCTCTAAGCCACTGTTCGGTGGCTTGGACCCTTCCTAAGAAACAAGAGCCTTGCAGGGACCCTCGTGGTTTCTATTACCATGTTTCTCTTTCCCACTGTGGCCTCTGCCCTCCCAGAGGTTGTGTGCTATTGATTTCCGATGTTCCCTGGAACGGAGGAAGTAGTAACTCTTCCCACACTGCCTTGGACGGCCTTGTCTTCGGAAGGAGGAAACCCAGTGTGCAGGGAGGCCCTGGATAAACAACAGCGCGGGCTGTAGGTTCATCAGATTACTTTTTATCTCCTCCATGACCTTGGCCGACATTCAGATCCCCAGGTCTAGCGAGGCCCCCTGGAACACGGTTGAGCACAGGCTCACGGGCAGTGCAGATAACGTTAGGGGTTAGGAGAAGCGGCCTCTGAGCTGGCTGCTCTGGCCCCTCGATATGTCACCAAAAATGTGTGCCAGCTCTTTCCCTCTGAACCTGGGTGGGACGTGGGGATCGCAGCCTGGGTTCACTTCCTTCTCTTTCCCGGGGACCCTCGTTCTAACAGCGGAGTCTGTCCCCGCAGAGCATCTTCTGAGGCCTCTTCTCAGCTGGCCTGTATCGCAGTCCCGCAACCCCAGCCCGCAGGGACAGGCTAAATTGGGAGGGCGATGGCGGCATGAACGCGGCGCCAAGGCGCCTGAGGTCACGTGCCCCCTCTCCCGGCGTCCAGCTCTGGCTCTGGGAACACAGGCACCCCAGCCCCCTGCAGGCGCGGATGGTGCAGAAGCCGCGCCAACCCCGCAAACCCGGGCACTGTACAAGCGCTTAGGCCGATCCGCGAGTCCCACCGACTCACGGCTTTCCCGCGGCTGGAGGGGGCGGGGCACTCGGGCTTGGCCCCGCCCCGGAGTCCCCGCCCCTCGGGTTGATGGCAGCGGCAGCTGGCTCAGTGGCTGAGCCGGGCCGCGGAGAGCCGCAGGCGGCGGCCGGAGCGCGCAGCCCTCATCCGAGCCGCAGACGCCGCGGACACCCGGAGGCAGTTCCTCCGGCCCCGGCGCACTCCGGGCCGGCTCCGCAGAGGAGTCGGGACGTGAGCACGCTCCCTCCCGGCTTAGCACCAGGTACACCTCTCGCCGCCTCCTGCAGATCGCGGAGCGGGCGGGTCCCGGGGCGGAGGTCGGCGCCCCCGCCCCGCCACCGCTCCGGTCCCGGGCGGGGAGACTTGGTGTCTATATTTGGCCGGCCCGCGGCCCGAGCGCAGACACCTCGCCTCGCAGGCACGCAGTGCTGGGACTGGAGGCCGGAGGAGGGTGCGGGGAGGCCAGCCTCGGGCCTGGGACTGCAGGAGCCGCTTGAAGGGCACAGGGATGCCCTGGGCTGAGGAGGGCAGGAGTCAGTGCCCGTCCTCCAGGGCTTGGTGTGGCTCCTTGGGAAGAGAGCAGGACAGCACAGGCCCTGGCTAGAGAAAAACACCTCACCTTCCCACCTCTGCAGATCGGTCCTGGTGGGGACGGGCCGAGGACCCTTCCCCAGGTCAGCTTACTGGGAGGAAGCGTCAGCCAAGATGGGGACCTATAGCACCCCAAAATATGGTAGGCGAGGACAGTGTAGAAGCTAGTGCAGGGAGGAGTGGACCCACCTCACGTGGTGCCCCCCCACCGGCAGCAGCATGGGTGGAACCTGCTGAAAACAGCGGCAGGACAGGCTCAGGTTAGCTGATAGGAAAAACTGCTCCCTTGGCAAAATTTTGTAAGAAAACAAAATTCCATCTAGGTCAGAGATGCAGGTTTGGGGTTGGGGACAGCGGCTGTATCTTACCTCCATAACTGACCTCGAGCCAAGATCCAATTGCCAAGGCCTAGACAAACTGCTCCCAAAGCATTCTGTTTTTCAGGAAGTTTTCAGACCCTGTCAAGCTCCGCTGGACCCCAGCCTGGGTGCCTAAGGAGAAGTCAGGCCCCACCCAAATCATAGCTCTTCAACAGCATTTGACAGGTGCCAGAGAACTGTCCCATACTTTCATAACTTTGAAGAAAGCTACAAGACCTGTCTCAGTAAAATAACCCTTCTGCCTTGCCTTCCCATCCCTCCCTCCCTCCTCCCTCCCGCAGCTCACAGGACTAAGGACCAAAAGCTTTTCTGAGCGTCAAGATCCTCCATTTCTCTCCCAGCCATGAGCCGGCGTGTGGTGCGGCAGAGCAAGTTCCGCCACGTGTTTGGCCAGGCAGCAAAGGCCGATCAGACCTATGAGGACATCCGTGTGTCCAAGGTCACATGGGACAGCTCCTTCTGTGCTGTCAACCCCAAATTCCTAGCCATCATCGTGGAGGCCGGAGGTGGGGGTGCCTTCATCGTCTTGCCTCTGGCCAAGGTGAGGGATGAGAGGAAAGACGGGCCCGTGTTCTCACCTGATTGGTCCCGTTCCTTAGTAAGTGTGCGCTGGCTGTTTCCTGTCCCGCACAGCCTCAGAACTAGTAGGGGGCTCTTCACCCCACCCTGAGCAGCAATGCCACAGTGGCCACACCTGCTCCCTGCCCTCCTCCCTCACCGGGCAGCCCCCATTCCTGTCAGGCACCAGGGAGTCAGGAGATGAACATGATTGGGATACAGTAGAGGTTCCCATCTGGCCCGAGGCCACGCCCCTTGTGTTTTAGGGCTGGAGATCTTGCTTCCCAGCCCAGGATGACTGACCTTGTCCCAGCTCAGAGATGCACCCTCAGGACAATGTTAGGCTCTGTCCAAAGAAGCCTTAGCTCCTCCTCACTCTGATTTTTTGTTTTTTGGGGGTTTTTCCCCAGTACTGAAAGGCCTTTTTTCCCAGGGCCTTTGCATTGAGTTAGGTTCTCACTAACCCACTAAGTTACAGGCATGTACCGCTCACCCAACTCTACAGTGTAAGGAGGGAGACATAACACATAGCCAGAGCTCGCCCTACCCTTGGGAATGGGGCCAGGCAATGACTGCCATCCCTGCTGTATAACCTCAAGACCCTCGGCTCGCTTCACCCCCAGGATGAGCATGCCACGGCACGGCCTTGGCCTGGACTTTGGGCATCTACAGCATGTTAGGACGGCCTCACAAGTGGCAGGGCTAGGCCTGACAATAGCCAGTGACTCATCCTAGACAATGTCGGCATCATCCAGAGACACCATCCTCAGGGCTCAGATTTCAGCTAGGGCTGCCTCCTTCCCCAGTATAACTGCCATTTAAATGCCACATAGTCACCTCCTACGCTACTGCCTGGCCTGGGCCAGTGCCAGCGCCTGCAGTGGCCTCAGAGCCCCCACAAGGAGCACATGGAGATCAAAAAAGCTTAGTACCCCCCAGCTCAGTTTGAGAGATAGTAGTATCAAGTACTACTTGTAGTCCCAAGGTGATGCCAGTTACAAGAAAGAAGTCTGCCAAGGGTGGCCAGGGCAGTGCCCTGAGTGTTTCAGCACCTTGAACTCTTGTGCCCAAAAACATTTCAGCTGGGAGGAGAGGCTTCAGAACTTCACCCCCCATGTAGATGACTTGTGAAAAAGTACTGGACTGAGAGTTAAAGTCTGGCTCTGCCAGCGTCTTGTGGATCTTGCCTTGTCATATCACTTCTCTGTGCCAGATTTCTTCATAAGTTATGTTGATCCTGTCTTCAGTATAGTGCAGACAAGTGGACTGAAGGTGAGACAGGGGTCTGCACAGAGAAACGGATGACAGAGGACTGAAATGTAAACAGACCTGCTGCCACTCCACACACACACACACACACACACACACACATGCACACACACATGCACACAATGGGCCGAGGAGTTAGCTCAGTGGTAGAGGGCTTCCCTAGCATGTGCAAGGCCCCAGGTTCAACCCTCAGGACCACACACACACACACACACCCCACAGGAAAGTGGCCCCATCCTCTCTCTGCCTCCTCCAGACAGGACGAGTGGATAAGAACTACCCGCTGGTCACTGGGCACACCGCACCTGTGCTGGATATTGACTGGTGCCCACACAATGACAATGTCATCGCCAGTGCTTCAGATGACACCACCATCATGGTAGGAGGGAGAGGGATGGTCAAGGGGGCAGGGAGGGCTGCCTCACCTGTGCTGGGGAAGGTGCTAGAGAGGTGCTGACTCCCAGAGCCCTCCCCTGCCCAGCCTCCAGGCTATTCTTAGCTACATGTCCACTCCCTCCCAGGATGCACTGCTTAGGACTAATTATAGCTGTGAACAACTTGGGGCCCTGGGGGTGGGAGGGATGCTTTGAAGTCTCCCTGCTGGATTGAATGGGAGGTAGGTCTCCGGAGAGCTGGCAGTGCCCCCTCCTGGTTCCCAGCTGCTTCTGCCCTAGGCAGACACCATCGTACCCGGCCTGTATTTGGCTCCTACCGTTCAAGATAAGCAGTAAGATTAAGGAGCGAAGGGGAGGGAGGGACAGAGCCAGGTCCTTATCCCGCCTTCTTTGGCTTTTCTTCCTATCCAGGTGTGGCAGATTCCAGACTACACCCCTGTGCGAAACATCTCAGAACCTATCATCACGCTCGAGGGCCACTCCAAGCGCGTGGGCATCCTCTCCTGGCACCCAACGGCCAGGAACGTCCTGCTCAGCGCAGGTCTGGAGGCCTAGGGAGGGTCCCTCTGTAGATGAGGATAGGGTAACCAAGCAAGACGGGCCCAGGTGACCACGCCTGAACACTCTGGACAGGTGGTGACAATGTGATCGTCATCTGGAACGTGGGCACCGGGGAGGTGCTGCTGAGCCTGGATGACACGCATCCGGACGTCATCCACAGCGTGAGCTGGAACCGCGATGGCAGCCTGCTGGCCACCACCTGCAAGGACAAGACCCTGCGCATCATCGACCCCAGGAAGGGCCAGGTGGTGGCGGTGAGTGCCTGTCCACTCTAGCTGACGCGCCCGAGCCCGGGTCCCAGTTCTCACCCCCCCCAACCCTACCCCGCAGCCTAGCGTCCTTTCCCCCACGCTCTGTGACCACCATCCCCGGCCCTATGTAAGCCCAGCCAGCGGTTTCCGCTCGCTTCTGTCCCCACGCCCCGCGTCTTAGCTCAAGGAGGAGGGGTCCTTGCTTGCTTTGAGACTGAGGAAGGGAGAAGCTGGAAACTCCATCCTTCCACCAGAACCTGCATGAAACCTGAGCTCCGGGACCCTCTCCTCAGCCCGTGGCAGCCAGCGCCGTCTTCCAGGCTCTGGGGGCCCCCACCGCTGGCACTTTCCCGTCCCCCTGGACCCGCTTGAGGAGAGGCGACCCTCGCGCTGGTCCCTGAAGGGAGCCTGGGAGGGCGGCGGACCTCGCCTCACTGGCCTGTCTAACTCGGGCGCGGCCGGGTGCATGCCTCCGAGCGCGCAGGCCGAGCGCGGCCACGGCGGGCGGGGACCGGCGCCCTAACCCACTGACCCCGCGAGCAGGAGCGAGCCCGGCCTCACGAGGGCGCCCGCCCGCTGCGGGCCGTCTTCACCGCAGACGGGAAGCTGCTCAGCACCGGCTTCAGCAGGATGAGTGAGCGGCAACTCGCGCTCTGGGACCCGGTAGGCCAGGCCGCGCCGGCGCTTGTCGCCCCTTCACTGGGTCAGCCAGGAGTGCCCTGCCCCGCGATGGCCCGAGTGGAGCAGGCAGCTCCGGTTTGGGAAAAGCCTCGCTTCGACCCGGAAAGGAAGCAGACTCCACCTGCTGTAGGGATCAGCCACAGAGAGGGCGCTGATGGGCTCCGGACCTGCTGAGAGCCGGCGCCTCCTGCCCTCCTTGGTCCACGCGTCCCCCAGGCCAGAGGCCGGCCACTGGCTCGAGGGAAGCCGAGTTCTTTAGGACCGTTTTGTGTCTCCCGCGCCCCCACTCCTGCACCTAAGCAAGCTCTTTGTTCGATCAGCCCTCGGATCAGCCCTCCCAGCTCCAAGGCAGGCAGCTGGGTGACGCCCCTCCCATCTCCCCTCCCCCAGGAGAGGTTTGCAGCCCACGAGGGGATGAGGCCCATGCGGGCTGTCTTCACACGCCAGGGTCACATCTTCACCACGGGATTCACTCGCATGAGCCAGCGAGAGCTGGGCCTGTGGGACCCGGTAACGCAGCTCGAGGCTTGGGGTGTGTGCCCTGGGGACTGGCATCACGCGAGAGGGGCCAGGCGCCCCCACCGCAGATCAGGCCCACCCAGACAAGGCTGCAGACCGCTCCTTCTCCGCAGTGCCTCCCACACGCACCCCTCAGTCTAGTTTTGCTGTGTTGTCTGAAGAAGCTTTCGCTGGCGCCCGCACCTGGTGATGCCGAGTCCCTGGGGGTGGTTTGCTGTGACTGCATGCAGTGGCGGTGGTGCGGGGGTTCCTGTGCCTGGATGGTCAGTGATGTGTCTTAGGGAGGGTCAGAACCCTCACCCAGGCTGCCTTGGGACTGAGTAGGGTCTGGGGCGGGCAGGAAAGTTAAAGTGGGCTCCGAAGTAGCACAGGAGGGTGGGCAGGGCTGGTCACGCCTCCTGTGCTCGGGCAGAACAACTTCGAGGAGCCAGTGGCCCTGCAGGAGATGGACACGAGCAACGGAGTCCTGCTGCCCTTCTATGATCCCGACTCCAGCATCGTGTACTTGTGTGGCAAGGTGCTGGCAGCCTGGAAGGGAGAGCAGGGGGAGGATGGGGGGGCTGCCTGAGCACCCCTCTGAACGAGCTGGTTTTTCAGGGTGACAGCAGCATTCGGTACTTTGAAATTACGGACGAGCCACCTTTCGTGCATTATCTCAACACATTCAGCAGCAAAGAGCCGCAGCGGGGCATGGGTTTCATGCCCAAACGCGGGCTGGACGTCAGCAAGTGTGAGATCGCCCGGTCAGCAGCCGCGGCCTCCGCATGCCCTGCCCCTGCTCCCGTCAGGCCTCCAGCTCCAGGGCTTCCCTTATAGTGCTGTGTTTTGGAAAAGAGAAAGTGGAGGGCGGAGATCAAAAAGGTCTATTTCAGCTCCTGCCCCAAAGCCCACTCACCTGACATTCTCTGAACTTCGTTTTCCTGTAAAATAATGACAAACGTCTGATCAGAGGTGTCTTATGCCAAAGTTGATAACTCGTATAAAGTACCAGACGGACGGCAGGCATTCGGCAAGTTTTGGCCTCCAAACCTTTGGCCCCAGAGGAGACGTAAAGGGAGTCGGAGTATTGTGGTGGTGGTGGTGGGGTGAACCCGGTTCTCTTTACAGGTTCTACAAGTTGCATGAAAGAAAATGTGAACCTATCGTCATGACTGTGCCACGCAAGGTGAGTAGCTAGAAGGGTGGGGGGAGGCGCCAAGGTGGGAGGGCCCGGCCCTCCAGTTCACACCGTCTGCGGTCTTCTACTCCCGCAGTCAGACCTGTTCCAGGATGATCTATACCCGGATACACCCGGCCCCGAGGCTGCCCTGGAAGCAGACGAATGGCTTTCGGGTCAGGACGCCGAGCCCGTGCTCATTTCGCTGAGGGACGGCTATGTCCCCCCTAAGCACCGCGAGCTTCGGGTCACTAAACGCAATATCCTGGACGCGCGTCCGCCCTCTGGGCCCCGCCGCAGCCAGTCGGCCAGCGATGCCCCCTTGTCGGTAAGATCCACACTGTTCCCCGGCCCCTCTACACATCCTCCGCCCTCGCCCGTGACCGGCCTCTTTCGCCCCGGCAGCAGCACACCCTGGAGACACTGCTGGAGGAGATCAAGGCCCTTCGCGAGCGGGTGCAGGCCCAAGAGCAGCGCATCACGGCGCTGGAGAACATGCTGTGCGAGCTGGTGGATGGCACTGACTAGCGCTGCGCGGCTGTGCTCGGCGGGGTGGGCGGGTGCAAGGCCCGGCCCACTCCGGCTTTAGCTCTGGGACTCTGGACCTCGCCTTCCCGGGCTAGGGCGGGAGGCCGGACTGGAAAGGAAACTATGCCTCTCGTGGGAATCCTGGAAGAAGGGAGCTTATGGAAGACCCGAGTTTGTCTGGCAGGACTGGACTGCGCTCTAGGTCCAGGACTCTGGGACTCGCTGGAGCTGGCCTAAGGGCCCTCCTGGGAACTAGGAGCCTCAGTAATAGTGCTGATGGCCCGTGGTATCCCCTCTGGCCCTTGCCCCAGGCTAGGGAAGTGCTGTTATTAGCAGAGTGCTTGGGGGTATTGGGGAGTTAAGGGCTTGACCTCAAAAAGGTGGTCATTTTACGGGTCTCTCCAGACTGAATGGAAAAACTCAGGGCACCTATGCTAGCCAGCTCACTTGATTCTACCAATCAGAGCAGCATACCCCAGTTCTGAGGCGGCAGCAAAACCCTTGTTCTGCAGATGCGTATATAGCCTGCAGAGCCCCAACGCAGGGACTAGGGCAGATGATAGGGTGGTTTCTTCCCATCTCTGCCGGAGGAATCAGGTTCACCACACACACACACATGTACACACACACATGCACACACACACGCATGCACTGCCCTTAGCCCTTTGCTGTTGCCTTAACTGGTGAGGAAAACAAGACATAATGATATATTTTCCTAAGTGCAAGTCCACACCTCCTGTATGGCTGGTGGCAGACAAGGGGGAGATGCCCAGGCTTCTCGGACAACCTGGCAAATGCAAGGCTGGGCTCAGGACTCACCAGACAGCCACTTCCCCTAGAGCTCTCCACAGGGAGGTTCAGCAGGACTCCCGCCCACCCCCACACACCCTGGGCACTCCTCCCCAGTAAAGTCAGGAAAATGCCTCCTGTTTGAAGCCTCTTTATTGTGCCTCTGAACCAGTCTGGTGCCCCTGGCATCAGGGAAGGGAGTGGGAGGAACAGTGTCCCTTTGTTGCTCTTTTCTTCTGTCCCCTTTCGGTATCCCTTCTGAGCCTCACTGGCTGAGCCAGGAAGGCCAGTGTGAGAGGCCCAGGACGAGGGTGTGCAGCGGGCCGGGGCCCTGCCCCGGAGGGGCCTGTGCTTCTCTGGGTGGGTGAGGCAGGGCAGGGGAGAGCCGGGGGTAGCACCATTGGATGAGGGTTTAGCCCCTGAGTGGGGGCGAGAGGGATGCACAACCACAGAGGGCTAGCAGCAGCTGGTAGGAAGGGGTGGGTGGTGGTGCCAGGGCCCTCAGTGATCCTCTGTATCCGGTCTTGTGTCGGGTCTAGTGCTTGCCCCAGCCAAGTATGCCCCCCCATTCTCCAAGGCACCAGGAGGGAGTCAAGCCTTTCTGGGGCCGGGGGCCACCTTGGACCCACTTTTTGATCACAGAACTGTGCCTTGGGGGTGGGTACTTCAACTTCTGGCTGCCCAAGAAGCTGGGACCACCCTGAGACCCAGGAGAGGTCCCAGCCCGGGTGCCCGAGTGGGGGCTAGGGGCTGGGGGATTCGGGCACCCTGCTAAGTGCACTTGACGCTGAAATGCCAGGGTGGGGAGGGCTGGGCCCTTAACGTGCTGGTTTGTGTCTGGGACAAAGCAGCGACACAGCACGTGAGGAACTCAGCTGCCCCAGGGGAAGAGCGGAGATGCAAAGGCTTCAGGGGTAGTGTCCTGGTGTGGGGTCAGTGAGCAGAAAGGAGGACCGGCCAGAAGGAGCAAGGGGTGGGGGCGATGCTCCTCTGGGGATCCGTCTTCCCTTCAGAACCATCTAGCTTGCCCTTGGACAGGTCGGAGCCCAGAGGAGCGGATTACGAGTCAGAGTCAGGATACAGCAAAGCAGGGGACCAGGCGGTGCCAGTCACCCCCGGGCCCTGTCCTGGAAAGTTACCCTGTGCCTGTGTTGAACCCCTCTCCACCTCTGCCCGGTGTGCGGCTGCGAACCGGATGCGGCGACCCGAGACTCCAGCCGCAGGCAGCTCTGCCCAGCGGCCAGTTCGCCTCGCTGGTCCCAGACCGGCAGGGCCGCTACTGCTCGGTCAGTGAGAGTCTCAGGATGCGCTCCAGCTCCTCCTCCTCCTGGCGCGCTCGCTGCCGCTGCTCCTCCTGCTCCTGAGCCGACAGCTCCATGGCCAGCCGCAGCTGCTCGTCGTAGCTCTGGAACACGTGGCCGCCCGAGCCGGGCCCAGGGCTGGGCCGAGGGCTGGGCCCCCGCGCTGGGGGCGCGTGCTGGCGCTGCGGCGTGGGCGGGGCGCTCCTGTGGGGGGGGGATTCTCCTATCGGTGAGGCGCACTGGCCCCAGCCGGGGTTGGACACTGCACAAAGGCAGAGCCGCTGGCCCCCCTCAGGAAGGCAAGGAGTCTTAGGCAGGGCAACACCGTTTCAGGGCCTAGCAGGGTTGGGGTTGCAATGTCATCTCCCAGTGTGTCGGGGTCCCGGGGTACTCTGTGCTTGTGTGTTGGGGGTAGATGAGAACAAGCATCTCCAAATACTCTTCGGCCTAACAGCCACTGACCTGTCCTGTCGTCGGCCCTCATAGGACATAGGGTGAGTGCCTGGCTTGCTGTTGGTTAGCGCCTCCCAGATGGTGACCTGGAGCAAGAAGCCTGTTAGCGGTGCGTCCTGCACTCACGTTCCAGGAGGTGACAGGGACGCACCTGATCATACTCACTGCCCGCCTCAAGCAGGCTCTGCTGGATGGCAAACTGCAGTAGGTCGTCGTCTTCGTCGCGAGTGGCCGTCTCCCGCTGGCCGCCCAGCACACTGTAGCCTCGTGGGGCTTCAAACAAGGCCGGGGAGATCTCGCAGCTGCGGCAAGAGGCTGAGGACGTGAAGCTGCGGTCAGGCGTGGGTGGCAGTGGGGAGGGAGAGCCAGGGCTCACCTCGAGGAGAGGGGGTGGTGGCAAGGCCAGGGAGTGGGAGAGTCTCACTCATAGAACTGGAGCTGCTGACGCTGGACGAGTCGCTGCCTGGGGAAGGTGTCTCGCTGCTGGGGCTCCCTCGCACCGATGGCACGGGCTCGTCGCAGCCATTGAGGTTCCCAAAGGTGATGCGTGCATTGAGGATGTGGAAGATCGGGATTTCTAAGGATAGGTATCCCATCAGGGCCCAGCGCGCACTCTGTCAGACCGCAGGAGGGCAACTCCGCTTTCACCCACACCCCACAACCCAACAGGACTGAGGAGAAACACCAGGGCTCTCACCAATCTTAACGGGGAAGCCTGGAGGCAGACGCAGGGTGATGAAGTCCCGGAGCTTGGCAAAGAGCGCATTGCTGACCGCCATGAGGTCAATGATAGGGGCCACCTGCTCACACAGGGACAGGGGGTGCTCCTCACACAGCCACAGCTTGGCCTTGAACCTGCCCCCCAGACCCCAGGGGTGAGGGACGCTGCAGGAAGCCATGGCCTCCCAGCACCTCCCAAGCCTCCCAGCAGCAGAGCCTCACTTCTGTGTCTTGGTGGTCAGCTCCATGGGGCGGCCCATGTCCCGGTTGCCAAGCTCAAAGTTGGGGTTGAAGTATTCTTCTGCGGTGATGGCAGTGGGGTTGGCTTGGCTCAAGGTCTGAGTGATCAGAGTCTGTACCACACGGGGAGGGGCTGTGAGCCTTTCTCAGTTCCTGATGCCAGGCCAGCCAGCTGATAACACAGGCCCCCATCTCTCCCTACTAGTGTGGTATGCCTTTGAGCATAGGGCAAAGGAGGCCCCGTGGGGGGCACCCTCCAGACTTCCTCCTAAGACACAGCCACCCCCTCCACACAGTGATGCCCCTGCATACACTCACCCCATTCTGGGGGCCCCCATGCTGCTCAGCAATTCCCAGGAAGGACTGGAGAGGCGTCTTACAGCCTACAAGAAATGGGGTTTCTGGACAGTGAGGCAGCTCACCCACAGCACATAATCAGGCACCTCCATCTAAAAGGACTGGCAGAGCAGGGGCCAGAAGCTGCGCCAGCACAGCAGGGACAGAAGGAGGATGGGGTCCCAGGAGGAACATCCACTGTCCAGACTGGTGACACTGGACAGTAAAGTACCCTCCTTGGGGTAGGAATGTGTATTTCCCTCCTGGCACTTGTATATTATTGACTTCATTTTTTTGTTTCATTTTTGTTTCTTATGTTTCTTGTTTTGTTTTTGTTTCTACTTGCAACAGCTGATATCCAGAGAGTTGGGGGTGGTGTCAGCTGGCCTCCAAAGCAGTGGGAAGGTCCCCAGACTTTCTACCCAGGTTATGTCCCGCTAAAGTAAAATGGCCAATGAACAGCATGTATAACGCTTCTTTCCCCTCCTAAATACAGCACAGACATTAGCAATCGATTGTAGCCTGTCTTTCCATAAGTTCCTTTTGAATCTTCTTA
>PVIR01025085.1:0-25248 GCA_004026965.1 Petromus typicus | reverse complement strand
GGTTCGATTCCCCGGTAACCACATAACAATACTGGGTGTGGAGACTCACGCCCAGCAGCAACCAGTACCACATACCACAGTGCCGGGCGTGGTGGCTCACGCCTGTAATCCCAGCACTCGGGAGGCAGAGGCAGGAGGATTGCTGTGATGTGAGTTGGAGGCTGAGCTCAGGGCCAGCCTGAACCACAAAGCGAGACCCCGTCTCAAAAAACCTAAAAAAAAAAAAAAAAAAACAAAGAAACTCGGATGTGGTGGTGCATGCCTGCGTTCCCAGCACTCTGGAGGGTGAAGCAGAAGGATCGCTGTATGTTTAAAGCTGGCCTGAGATACATGGCGAGTTCAAGGCCGATATGGACTATACAGTGAGACCCAGTCTCAAAAAGAAAGAAAGAAAGAGAAAGAAACTAAGATACCTTCATAATCTAAAAAAAAAAAAATTGTATGACATACTAGGTATGACATACTAGAATTTTATTTAACATATTCTTCTATGTGACCTAGAAGTTAAAATAATGTTTATAAATTGGCTAAAGAGCCTCCATTGAAAAAGGTGAGTTTTTTGCCTTATTATGTTTTGATATTTAGTAAAACAAAAGTGATTTCCTATAGTAGTTTCTTGTGCTCTCTTCTCATACTCTTTTTTGTGGGAAGATGGAACTGTAATATTCTGTCCATGCAAGGATAATTAGGCATCAGTTTCCTGCCTCTCTTTTTTGCTCTTGTCCTTTTTCTTTTATTATGAAATATTTAAAATATATCAAAGAGTATGTGTAACATATGGATGTTACAAAGCACATGCCTCTGCCTCCGTCATTTGAAGCTCATGCCAAGTCCCTGTAGAGCTAATGCCTATTCTGACTTGTGTGTCTTTATTTCTTTGAGACACATGCAAATAATAGGGCTTTATACATAAGGGGAATCTGTGAGATGTATACACAAGTATATTTGTCTCTCACACACACACACACACACACACACACACACATGCTTACTATGTATGTTTGTATTCAAGTATATATACACATGTTTATGTGTGCACGTACTTATGTCCTTATACAATATGATTAATTACCTTTTTGAAAATGGTGCAATACAGTAAGTGGTCTCCTGAGTTTTTCTCTGTTCATTCATTAATGTTTCCAAGATGCCAACACCTCTCTTTGGACATATACCACTTCTGTTGTTGTTCTTCTTCTTCCCTTGTCCTTTTTCTCATCCTTGTTATAACAGTTAATTCTACAAAATGAGTAGTAGCTTCCCATGTATAAAATGCTTCTAACAAAGAGTTGAAATTATGGGTTGGAAATACAGATACCATTAGAAATCTCTTCTATTTCTCTAAACAGAGTAAGCTAAGTGATTTGCATTTTTATCATAGGGTATGAATTATATAGTTATAATGACAGCTGCAGGGTAGAAAGTTTTAACACACTGGAATGAAATGTATCTTGGAGACATTCTTGGTATATGAAGATCAACAGGCCCCATATGGTGCCACGGAACCAAGGAGTTTGAAGAAAATGCTCCTACTGCTCAAAAAGCCCAAAGTATAAATTACCGTTCTGTACACAAATACAAATTTATAGTCTTTGCATCTTACTTTCTACATGAATAGTTGTATGTTTAAAGTAGAATGATCGTAAATATAGCCTGCTTTATTTGATGTGTAATTTTCCTTCAAGTTCCAATAAAATGATATTAGAAAGTTATTGCAGTAAAATATTTTTATGGGTCAATTAATGACAACTTACAAGAATGGTAACGCTTAGGATATTAGCATTCACTATTAATAATCATAATGCTAGTAGTCAGGCTTTTTTAGCTCACTGATGATTATATTTATTGCAGTGAAGTAGCATTTCTCACAGAATATAGACTTTTAAAAGAACTGCGAACTATTCATTATATAAATATGTACTTTTCTGTACATATTTAACTTACTTCATACATATATATAAAACTATAGTATAGTAAGTCTTTCTAGTAAATACTTTGGTTAATGTGACCCTCAAATTTAAGATAATATGAAATTTGTCATAAATGTTTAACTTTATAAAAATAATTGTAAGTCATCAGTATCAGATCCAGTTAACTGGCCCATAAGACAGACTCATGAGTGAAAAAGAAGAGAAAGAGAAAGAATTTTCAGAGAAGTTTAATATTTCTGTTCTAAGTGGCATTACCCAGAAAGTTTAAATTGAGTATAAAACATTGTAACTATCTCAGTACAATCCAGGATAATCAAACACTTATCTGAAGTAATCAAGGTTAATCAGATCTTGGTAGGACCTTGTTTCTTGTTTACTCTGGATAGAAAACATTTGGACTGTTGAGATAACGATTATCAAATCAGAGGATTACCCCTTGTAATCCTGCTCAAAATCTGACTCAGTTGGTCCTGATAATTAGACTTGGCCTCCCAGAGTCCAGGCAGTGCTTTTTTGCTGTTGACCCGAGCTGAGACACCATTATCACATGAGACATGAAATACACTTTTTAGAAATGATGATTTCTCTAAGAAACAACCGAAACCCTAGAGTAAAAGATACTAATCATTTGTTTTCGTGAATGAGTACATTACGAGGAGTGAAGGCTTATTAGCCTCAATTTTAAATAAAGGGATAGATCTTTATTCTAATAAGTCATGCATCAGTGAAATTTAAGTTATTGCAGCTCTGGGGCAGCAGTCACTTGTATATTGACAACTTATCCATGCTTTACATGCCCATTTGCTCTCCTGTTCACCACTGAAATATAGTTACCATAGCAATGAGCACATCACATGGTTCCTGTGCTAGTTCTAAAATAGAGAGCAGTAACATGCCATATGAGCTCTGCTTGTTTTCTACATACGGACTCCATAGACAACTTGAGGCTATTCCATACCCCGCTCAGTGCAGAGAGCTGATCATTCACTGAAAAAGCTTTCAGAGGAAAACACAATTGGCAGGAGTATATTTCAAGTCTCTAGCCTCTCATGTACACTCTGGTTGTATCCTTTACCACTGGGCTAAAAGAACAGCTTCATATCCTGACCAGCAGGAACTCAGCTGTTATGTATTTAACCAGATATTTTCCATGAGGTGTCAGTGCCACTTAGAAGATTTGGTGGGAGAAACATATGAGCCATTCATGAAAGCATTTTCTCAGTCTTACTGACCAATACTTAACCAACTTTAGCTTTTCTCCTGTTATCTCTCTTTATGTGTAAGGTTATAAAAAACAGAGGACTCTGTTGGAGAGATTGAGAAGAAGGTGCCAAGCACAGCTGGAAGCATGCTGTTCATTTTCTTTGAGGACCATAATTGCCCTATATGATTTAAGCATAGAGTACAGAGGCATCTGTCTGTAGAAAAGGACTTCAGATTTCCTACGTCTGATACTCCCAGGTCTTTACTCATACCTGACTCTTGTATTATTTAGTGTATAAAATAGGAGTACACCCCACTGCCGAGTATCTTACCGCTTGAAATAGTCCAAGTGTTATGGCATATTAGAGAATGATGTCAGGTGTTAACTATTACTAATTATGAGTAAATATACAAAATAAATTTAAATTTGAGCTGCTGACCGCTTTATCCCTAGTGTTCCTAGAGCAATAAATTAAAATTCTAAGTATTTTTATTGAAACTACTCAGACTAGTTATGCTATAGATAGCAGACGAGCCCAGGGTGTTATTCTCTTACTCCCTTAAACCTTTGACTAAAACTTGTAAGAGGTGACGTATGGATCTTCAAATCAAATTAATAAATTTCTAAAGCTAAATAGGCATATATACCTGGCTAGTACTGATAGGAATATATGTTAACTATAAAATTTGTTTCTGCTCTTTATTCCAGTTATAATTTAGATACCATGCAGTTGTGCTACATAAACTGTGTCAAATTAAATACTTCTGTATCCACAAAGAACAATAAATGATTGAAGATGTTATTGTAAACTTACTTGAACCTTTTCTCTTTTTTTTTTGCATTTTACTTAGAATCTAATCAGTACAGAAGTAAATAGTACAGGGAGAGTGGTATGAACACACACAGTTTATTCTTATAGAAGTGTATTGGATTATTTTCTGGGTTTTGTGACTATAAGCAGTGCTGTAGTGAATATATGTCTCATACTTTTATGCAGATATTTATTTAGGTTCAATCTCCAGAATCAAACTGCCGCTTCTTAGGAAATGACAGTTTCACTTCTGGTAAATTTTGCCAAATTGCCCTATGAAAAGGTTCTTTCCGATTTCACCACGCTGACGCATAAAATGAGGTTTCGTCATTTAAATTTATATTTTTAGAGCTGCACCCTGTTTCTTAGGTATGTTTCTGGCCCTTTGTATTTTCCTCTTCTGTTGATTTCTTATTCTTTGCCCAGCTTTTTCTTTTGGATGGTTTAATTTGTCCCCCCACCCCTCATTTACTAAGGAAACAAATCCCGAGTTGACTTGTAGATATTGTTCTTTGTCTTATTCCTGCTGTTTCCTCGTTGTGGAAGTTTTTAGTTTGTAGCCATGTTTGTTAGTCTCGTCTTTTATAGCTTCTATCCTTTCTGTTCTCTAGTAACATCATATTGTGAGTTTCACACGTGTCTAATTATTATTTATAAAAGTTAATCATCTGAATTCTAGGATATCATATATCCTGAATGATGGGGTCATTACTACCTATACATTCTGAAGAACAATATAACCATATTTGTGAAACTCATGGGGGTTTTGTTTTGTTTTTTGGAGATAAGATCTCACTGTGTAGTCCAGGCTGGCCTTGAACTTCAAGCAATCCTCTTGCCTCAGCCTCCCACGTGCTGGAATTACAGGTCTGCACCACCATGCCTGGTATCAAAATTGTGTTTTAACCTAGCAGATGAAATTCTAAAATGATTAGCACCTTCTTCTGAATATTGCCGTACAATTTTTTTAAAAACACATGGCATGTAAAGCAACCATAAAAGCTAACATGTGATAACCAAGCAGTTTGTCCTTTTTTGAAATTTAGCTAATTTAGTCTCTTCTATGTCTTCCTAGATGCTAAATTTATGGCTAAAATATGTACAACTTTTAAGTGTTACTGTAAAAGGTATAATAACTGGAGTTTCACACAGAACAGAAAAATGTCCTTAGACAAAAGCCAGATCACAATTATCCTCATTCTGCAAACAATTCCACAAATGGTCAAATCAAGCAAATGTTTGTTTGGGGCCTGTATTATTGCTGGGCTCCTGCAAGAAAAAGAGAAAGGTAAAGGAATTTACTTTTTAAGGTGTGACTTCTGAACCTATCTTAAAGGGGTCATGACCTAATTTGGATTATTTGGCATAAGTACGTGAAAAATTATAAGCCATTATGTATTAAAGCCATATTCCTGGTGGGGAGCCTTGGCTGTAATCATTTCTAGAATATAAAATGGAGATCATTAGGAAAAACTGAAAGTACTCAGTTTTACAACTAGAAAGAATATGGGGTCATCTGTGAATTTGCCAATTTAAGTTGCCAGAATGTACTTATGTTCTTGCCCATTCTGTGATTTGTTGGTTACTGCTTTGTGTTAAAGATTTTGTTCTTATTTAAGAAACGTATTCCTTGGAATAAATGTTAGCATGCTAAATGTTGTGAGACTTTAATAACACAATGTGAGTACATTTAAAATCCTTTCTTCGTCTCAGTTTTGGATAGAGAAAGAAAGAGAAAAAGGACAAGAACAGAAATCTCAGATAAGGAGACTCGTCACACTAAGAATCCAGGACTCGGGTATCAAAGATGAGCTCGGCACACCTCACTTTCCTGAACATAGACTTGTTCTAAAATAGGCGTTTCTCACTCCTAAGCCCAATCATTTCCCTGCAGTTGGTATTTTTGTTTTTTTGTTTTCTTTTCTTTGTGTTATCGGGGATCAAACTCACAACCTTGCACTTGCAAGGCAGACAGCAGCACCACTGAGCTAAATATCCAGCCCTGAAGTTGGCATTTTCAATGGAAACAGATAAAGTTATCGCATAAATCAGTGTCACATGAGACAGCAGAAAGGCCTAAAGACTTACTTTAAAGTAAAAGTGTACGTTAGAGCACGTGATATAGGTGATATAGACATAGGGTGTAACCAAAACTGATAGAAAAGCAATCAAGCTGGATGGATTCAAGGACTTAAGTACATTGCAATGCTTGCAAACACTTTCAATTAGCACTTTGTGTCATTTCCTTTGCAGATGATCTCTCTCTTCTTGTCCCTGACCTTTAACTTTTGTTTGAAATTAGCATATCCGTTTGAACTAATTGGAATTGCCAGTGACCAGGTGACTATAACTTAGCTATGAAAGAACAGGGAGAAGTGAGTCCTGATTGAGTCACTGCCTCACAAATCCAGGCTTCCAGTTAAATGCCAGAATATAAATTAGATCCCTTATCAAATCTGGCACATAAAATTTTAGGATCCTTTTTAATACAGTACATGTGCTTTCAATAAATGCCTGCTTTGGCAAGAAATTGAATCAAGTGGTTTTTTGTCAAGAACACTTGCATTTTATTTTGTACTCTAACTTTAAAACTGTCCTTGTGAACTAGGTCAAGGGCAAAATTAAATTTGGTTTCTGTATTTGGCTTTTTACATCCCACAAATAATATTTTCTCTTTGTTTGTGTTGTGTTATGGATATTTGTTTTATTGGAGAGTTTCTGGTTTTTTCACTCGGAAATTCCGAATCCTCCACAGTCTCTCCACTGGCTGTTCCTCATCCACACTGCCCTACTTTCAGCTTTTAAACAGCTGAGCTCTTTCTCCTGTCCCCTCGGGCTCTTCTCACACACCTTGACTATTTTTACCCATTATTCAGTGTTACTCACCCGCTAACTCTTTCTCATTTTTGAAGTCTCAGTTTAAACATCACCTCAGAGATTCCATCTTCCTCCACACCTCCGCGTCTTCAGTGTCATCTCCTTTGTCTCTTCTAGATTAGAGTTTTTTGCACGGTCCCTGCCAGGCGTTGGGTGGATGCTCGATGAGCAAAAGGCTGGACTGGCATCTTGAACTCTTACTGTGTCCTGGTAGTAGAAAGTGATCCTCGAGCAACCTTCTTGTGTTTGAGTTCCAAAGGGCCATGTTGTTTTGTCAATATGCTTAGTTTCATTTCAGGAGACAAAAATTAGCATTTTTAGTGAAATTTCATAAAAAGTATAAGATTGCACTATATAAGTATGTTCTTGCATGTACACGTGTCTGCATAGGGCAAGACGCAAAATGAACGTTTGATCGTGGTATTGTCATAAACCTTGAAAACCACTACATTAGTGAATACTGCTGTATAATAATTTCCCAACAAATAGGTCTAAAAAATAACCTGTTTCATTAATAATTTCCCCAAACATCTCTCTGCTGTCTGCATCTTTGGCTTCTAACTGTCCTTTGCTTAAAGTCAAAAGCCTGGATCCCAGAAACCTACCAGAACGGCCACTTAAATTAAGTGGGCCCATCAAGATTTGGAAAAATGCCACTTGGAAACAGAAAGTATTGTGTTACATTCTACCTTTAATTTTCAAAGCCTGAAAACCTTCACAAACCCAGAAAGATAAATGGTGTTTCCTTTCTTTTTTTTTGATGGCCCATGTCTTTTTCTTAGCATCCTGTAATACATTTTGCTTTTATGCTCTCATTCTTTCTTTCCAAACGGAAAATCTAATTCTCAGCAAACTAGTCCTGACTCACTCCTGTTCTCGAAATTACATTAAATTTTCTCATCACTTTGTTACGTATTCCTCTATGCTTACAGACTATGCTATCATACCTATGGCAGTGTAGACATTTTTCCTTATGAGAGGTAGCCCTTTTTTTGTTTGTTGTGTTCTGAATTTCACATACACAGGAAAGATACCTTAGTCTGATTTCCCAGAAATAGATAAAATTGTACATTATTTTCCTGGGAAATGTAAGACTTTGAAGGGTGCTTTCAGTCAGCCTCTCCAGGGTGTCATACAAAGGAAGACGTTGAGGGAATAACTACCCCTCGCGTTCTGTCCACACTGTCCGTACTGAGGCCCGCACTGAACCAACCACACAGGCCCTTAGAGTCCAGGACCAGAATGTGTCTGGTAGCTTCCGCCACTTCCAGTGTTGAATATTTTCTGTCAGCCCCTCCAGATTGACTCTTTTTACTCTTTCCCTTCCCTACTCTGTACCTGATGACCCTGAGAAAATTGGTAAGCATTAGTAACATGGAAAAAAAGTGGATAAAGAACTGTATACATTTAAAATGGATTTAAATGCTGGTTTTCAAGCCCCAGAAGCCAGAAGTTGTACTAAAGTGAGAAGGAAGTTCAGGAAGGCACAGTGATGACTGGAGGGGGCATTGAATCCCAAGTCTTGGAATTCAGCGCAGTTCCAATACATGTTCTGAAGCAGCCCTGTGTCCCAACCCGAGCCTGTGGCGTTGCATAACTGCTCCCCTAACAACTAAAAGGGGGACTTAAAGATTTTAACAGCTTACAATTGCTGCCTATGTGACTGGTGATTTTTAAACAAGTAATCATCTCCAGAAAAGCACATAAACACTGGCTTTAGGAAATAGAACAATTAAGAGGGAATAAAAAGTTTAAAAGACAGTTAAAATCCAAATTGTGGAATAAAGGCAAAATTGTACCTTATAGTCGTATGGTGCATATTTCCATATGTTCTAAAATTCCTGAAGAATTTGGCACATACTTTTGCTGAAATAAATTCTGCTTTTCAAAGGACAGGTGTCTCACCTTTTAGTGTAGCATTAATATAAAATCCTATCAAATAAAAAATGGATAATATAAAATACAAATTTATAAGCTTTTGCTTCCTGTTTGTAGCCACAGATTGATTAGTGCAGTTTAGTCATTTTCAGCCTCTTTCCGTGTTTTTCCTCTCCTTTGCCTTCTGGGATCCTTAGGTCTTTATTTTCTCCTTTTCTCTTAAACCACAATCACTCCTCCATCAGATGGTTCTTACTTCTACCTCTGACAACATTTAATGGCATTTAGAAAATCAGAAATTCTTCTTGAATTTGTATTTAAACCTAAGGGAATCCAGCCTTAAGTTAGAAACTGCAACATAATTGTTCCATGTTGCTTTTTAATACTAGTGATGATTCACATTTTCTAGCCTATATTTTACAATTTGCTTTTCTTGGCAAAAGTTGAAGTATCCATGAAGGAAAAGAAAGGTCTCTCAGATTTTGGCTTCTAGAAAAAAGTAATGAATCTCTTCCTGATGTCTTTTAAAGTGATGCTTTGCCTTTCATAGAAAGATGTCAGTGGCAGAAAATGGCAGGTATTTAAATCTGATCCCGGATTTGGGCCAGTTATTTCTTTTTTTTCTTTTTTCTTTCCTTTTTTTTTTTTTTTTTTTGAGACAGGGTCTCACTTTTTGTACTTCAGGCTGGCCCTGTGCTCAGCCTTGATCTCATAGCAATCCTCCTACCTCTGCCTCCCGAGTGATGGAATTATAGGTGTAAACCACCACGCCCGGCACTGTGGTATGTGGTTCTGATTGCTGGTGGGTGTGAGTCTCCACGCCCAGCACTGTTGTATGTGGTGACCTGGGATCAAACCAGGTACTTACACTTGCAAGGCAGTCGCCGGAACCACTAAGCTAAATCCCTGGCCCTCGGCCAGTTATTTCTTTATAGAATCTTGGGATTTTGCTTGAGGGACCCTCCCTATGAGTAATCTGTCTATGATTGTTAGAAGCCTCCCAAAAAATCATTTTTATAGTCCCTAAATTTCACAATTAGAAAAATAATATGTCTCTCATTCTTGAGATGAGAAATCAGAGTTTGTATTTTGTCAAAAGTCACTCTAGATATAAAGGAAAAGAAGGCAAGAGTTACAATCTATGTTTACCAGTCTAGGACTGTTGCCGTTTGTGCCATTATCTTATGAAAGGTAGAATTGAGGCTGGTTGTTTAGCTAAAGTTCATTGCATTCTTTATATTGTAAAATTTGTCACTTCTGTGTCTCACTAAGTGAAAATATTTTGTGTGTATCGTCTGTTTTCTGGTCTTACAAGAATTTTCGTCTCTTGTGAATCCACAATCGCATCTCTCATTTATTAAGTCAAAATTCTACAGTGTAATCCTAATTATGTCACGTATTTGCTCAAAAACCTCATATCTCTCCCAGCCTCTATCCACTTTACAATCAGTGAATAGAATCTACTCTCTTGAACCGTTACTGCCTGTACTTTTCTGTTCCCCTCTTGCAGTCTTTTTTTTTTTGAGACAGAGTCTCGATTTGTGGTTCAGACTGGCCCTGAGCTCAGCCTCAAACCCACATCACAGCAATCCTCCTGCCTCTGCCTACAGGTGTGAGCCACCACACCCGGCACTGTGGTGTGTGGCACTGATTGCTGGTGAGTGTGAGTCTCCACACCCAGTACTGTATGTCATTACTGGGGAATTGAACCCGGGCCCTTGCGCTTGCAAGACAGGCGCCGAAACCACTGAGCTAAATCCCCGGACCCCCTCTTACAGTCTTACCAAGTGAGACCGCTTGCTACTCTCCTCGTATGGCTGAGATTCCATATGACTGTGCCCCTCCTACATACACCTTTACTTCAGATCTTACCCATCTTTCTAGACTTAGATAAAATTTCACTTCTGCATATATCACTTCTTCCATTCTCTTTCTTTATTATTTTCAGTTGCCACATATTTGGGCAAACAGTATAGCTCATTAATAGTTCTAGCTGTGTTCCATCTACCACTTACTCAAAAGAACAGGGAAGTAAAGTTGTGTGTAGTTTCAGTTACAACATACTATATCTTGACTTTAATTTTTATTTTAATTCTCCTGGCTTTATTTTTATTGAAGCAAGTTGAGGCCAGCAGAATGTTATGTATCTGTAGAAATAAGTGCTACCTTATGCATTTATTCGTCATGAAAACTCCTTAAAGCAGATAGAAGCCAGCTTAGGTTTATATATTTTGCTGTGGAGATACTAATGAAGGTGCATGTTTTTCCACAAGTGCACAGAAAACTGCACCATCTCCTTTGGTGGCTTTTTTTCAGAGGCTGTGACAGTGACACATGATGCCTCTGAAAGCCCTTGGGAGAACACTTTGAGACTGTTGACATTCTCTCAAAATACAGTTTGTTCTTTCTTCTTAAGAATACAACTTTGAAGAAAGAAAAAGAATACAACGCTGCTTTTTTGAATCTCCTAACTCTCCTCTCCATCCTTGAATAAGAGCTATGAGTTGCTCTCACCTAACTGATCCATAGAGGATAATGTGACGGGAGTAGAGCAGAGGACATTGCTTCTAGAATGTCTGCAGAAACAAAGCCAGTGTCAAGCACTGGCCATATTAAAGTGACTCACTGTGTTTGAGGTGGAGGTCAGAGACACCAAGCCTACCGCTGAAGCAGCTCAGCCCCAAGTGCACGCTCCTTCCTTCGGCCCTGTTACCACTAACCCAGTACTGTCCAACGCCCAAGATGTCCTGGCCTGGTGAATATACCTTAGGCCCCTATTGTATCTAAGCCATCTCAGATCACCTCTGGCTAATCAAGAATTGATTTTTTTTTTCCTGGGCCGGAGAGTTAGCTCAGTGGTTCTGGCGCCTGTCTTGCAAGTGCAAGGGCCCGGGTTCAGTTCCCCAGTAATGACATACAGTACTGGGTGTGGAGACTCACACTCACCAGCAATCAGTGCCACACACCACAGTGCCGGGCGTGGTGGCTCGCACCTGTAATCCCAGCACTTGGGAGGCAGAGGCAGGAGGATTGCTGTGATGTGAGTTGGAGGCTGAGCTCAGGGCCAGCCTGAACTACAAAGCGAGACCCTGACTCAAAAAAAAAAAAAATTGATTTTTCCTGTTTATGAGGTGCAGTTTCTGTTAATTAGATCTGTAACTCAGATGATGTTTTTCACAATAAAACTTTTAGGGTTGTTATCTTAGAAGTTCTCAGTTTCTATTTTTCCACGTGATTGACTGCTTGAATCAGATCTTGTTCTTAGAGCACTTAACACATAAGCTCATTTTATTGTGTGTAATTTCTTTATTTGAAAAAGAAAATTTAGCAGCATGTCTTGAGCTGTGCATGTGATACCATAGTAACATATGTGCCTGCGGTGAAAAATGATACTGTTACATGACATTGGGCATGATTTTTTTTACCTCTTATTTATTACATGGAAAAAGTTGTTATTTTAAAGTGGCTTATTGCTAATTATAAGCTCGTTTAAACTTTGATTCTATCCCACATCCCATAAATTTTCTAATTATATTGCATGTTACAAAGTAAAGTTGTAACTTGTCATAAAATTGCTCTTTGTTGATAACTTACCAAGTGCTCAAACCAAATCAGGATTTATTATGCACGCTGATTTCATCTGGATGTAGGGTGTTGTTTATGGTTTTTGTTCAGGTATTTTTGGTTTTGGTTTTTGACTACTTCTGTAGCAAACTTGGCATTGTCCTTATTATTCTGCTATCTATGTTCACTAATATTTAGTATCTGCCAATAATATCTAGACTTACACATCTTTGAAAACACAAATATAAAGAGCCATGGATTTAGCTCAGTGGTTCTGGTAGAAAAACAAATTCTGAGTAGAGTTTATTTTCAGAAAAAATTAATTTCTCTTTTTTTATAATACCTGGAAATTGAACAAATATCATAACTCATTAGCATTACTTTCCAGAGCAAGACAACCACAGGATGATAGAAAATATGAATGATATATATATATTCTCACAGTACACATCAAACCAAAAATTACCCACGTTTTTAGGTATCATCCTTTGGGAACTGAAAGATCTTTTCATAAAGACTGTCAAAATCATCAACTCAACTCATCCTAATGAACCTTTATCTGGTTCGTACTTTGTATGAGGGTTAATTCTAAGAGGCAATACAAAACTTTGTTCTCAAGAAACTGATAAACTAGGAAAGAAACACTAACAAAATGTGCAACATAAGAACCTGTGTAAGGGCCTGGGATATAGCTCAGTGGTTCCGGCGCCTGTCTTGCAAGCGCAAGGACCTGGGTTCGATCCCCGGTAACCACATAACAATACTGGGCGTGGAGACTCACCCCAGCAGCAACCAGTACCACATACCACAGTGCCGGGTGTGGTGGCTCACGCCTGTAATCCCAGCACTCGGGAGGCAGAGGCAGGAAGGATTCCTGTGATGTGAGTTGGAGGCTGAGCTCAGGGCCAGCCTGAACCACAAAGTGAGACCCTGTCTCAAAAAAAAAAAAAAAAAAAAATGAACCTGTGTAAGAGATTATGCGGAGCACTAATGTCACTCAACTGTCATCTAAAAGTAAAGTAGGAACCATAAGAAGTCAAGTCAACATAAATGTCACACAGAAGTATGTGGGAATCTCCCCCGCCCTTAACGTGAATGCTTTGTTCTTATCATTTGGGAAGTCTAGCATTTATTATCTGTTCTATGCAGAGTTGTATATCAGATGCTTTAAAAGTACAAATGAAAATTTTTTCAGCACTGAGTTTATAATCCAGTCAGGGAGGTCAGCTATCTATACAAATAACCCTGTTACCAGTCTACATGCAGTTACCATAAGAGAAGCCTTTACAGCTTCAGCAAAATTCCTCTGCAGTGCAGGATGCCACTTATGGAGGCAGAGAAAGAAGAGACCATGAACAATTCAAGACGGCTTTCTGTTTAGGGAGAGATGGCTGAACTAACCCTGGAGGGATGGGTAGGATTTTGACAAGAGTAGTTGAAGGTATTCTAATTCATTTAGTGCCTACATGTGCAAGGTAGCATGAAGGCAAAAAAGCCTGGGGCATGTTCAGAGAATAGCAAATATTCTAGTTTGAGTGGCATCTGGTACATGTATAGGAGAATAACAAAAGATCAGGCTGGAAAGGAAAAATAGGAGCACCTTGTGGAGGTCCTTTGAAAGTCAGACTGTAGAACTAGGACTTTTAACAGGAAGCAGGAGGTAGCTCTAAAAGCAAAGGCTAATCAGAGTTGGTATTTAAGAGGCTGATGGTTGTGTGCAAGGGTCCATTCCCAGTCGGTGAGACTAGCACTAGAGACCGGTTGAGAGTTTATAGCGATCTCATATGCAAGAGTTAGTACAGGTGTGACCTAGTTTTAAGTCAATAGAATCAGAAATGAGTGTGTATGTATGTACATACTCAAAGCCTGTGCTTACAAAATGGACTCGTCACATGCAAAGAGAAAAGTGTCAGAAGGATTCGGGAAGTAACAAGGTATCTGCCAATGGTGTCAAATGAAACATATAGGTGAAATTACCCATTTCTCAAAAGTGAGAAGATTAGGAGAGTGACAACAGAATTTCTGTAGAATGATTAACTGTAGGGAATTTGGCAAATGAGAAAAAACTAATTAACGGAAAGAGAGGTGAGAAGGGGAAAAAATATGCAATAAAAAAGCAAATATTTCTAGGGAAGGATGAAAAAATCAAACTCTAAAACATGGATTTCGGCCAGAGGGTTGCAGATGCCTGTAATCCCAGCCCTTGGGGTGTTGAAGCAAGAGGACTGCCGAGAGTTCAAGGCCAGCCTGGGTGACATAGTGAGACCACCTAAAAAAAAAAAAAAGAATCTCATTTTCACATGTTAGATTATCCAGTGGAATTAGAAGATCTAAATGAAAGGCTTGAATGTGCGGGAATAAGTGAGGGAAACTGAAGAGGGAAAATACCTAGGAAATGAGTCATTGTAAGTACAAAAAAATGTGGAGGTGAGTGAAATCTCTGAAAGAATAGAGGGCAGTAAATATTTCTAGAATAAATATCTTTAACTATTACACTGTAATAGTGTACTTTATCCCTGGGGGGAGGGAGATCAGGTCTTATTTTAAAAAGCCCAGAATAAATGCTGTTTTTGGAGATCTTGAGAAGACAGTTTATTGCGATAGGTATAGGTAGAAGCCAATTTGCAGTGCTTTGTACAATAAAGTCCAGTTTGCTTTTAACAAAAATAATCCTACATCTCATTTGCATCTATTGGCCAAATCATTTTCTAATGTTTATAGTATAATAAAACTTCCAGTACTTCATACCTACCTCTGTACTGTACAGCCTTAAACTCCCAGAGTCTTGTGCTGGCAGCTACACATAGCAAGTAACGTTAACTCAGACCCTAGCCAGAGGCCTGCGCGGTAGACAGGGGCACTGTGCCTCTTCCATCTGTGCTGTACACCAAGATCCATGTGACTGGCTCCCGCTTTAGCCTCAGGTGTAGTGTGGGCTTTCAGAAATGTCCATTAACTCTCAAAATTTGTTTCTTTTTCACATAGCAATGGTAAGTTAGTCACGCTGTCAGTTTAACATTTATTAGACACTTACTGTGTGTTTTGTTGAGCGTTTCGTATCCTTTTTCTGCTCGTATCCTTTTTTTTAATATCCTAACTTGTATGTTGAGTTGATTTCTCTTTCAGCATATTAAATTTTTTCTTTTAATTTTTATGTACTTGTAGAAGTTTAGTTTTGTTTTATTATTATGAGACTAGTGTTAATCACTTCCATGGCTCTTTTTGTTACTTTCCAGTGGTCATTGTGAAAATGTTGTCTACATTTGATTTGTTTCTAAAACAGCGGCAGTACAGGATTCTTTGTACATGATTACTGTAAGTCATTTGGCAAGAATGAAGAAAATAATAGTGACTTTGGTGCTATTTGGATTGGATATCTATATATGTATATATATGCATATATATGTATGTATATGTATATGTATATATGAAAATATTCTTACCTGGGAGATACTATTTTTATTTTTCATTAGGTGAAGAGACTGCTACATCTATGGTTTACGTTTGCCACTTTACCCTCAATAGATTCAATAACAAACAAAAAAAACTAAAACCAAGTGTGTCCTAGATACCTGTCCACTTCTTTATTGTACATACTATTTTCATTTTGTGTCTAATGTCATTTGCAAACCTTCCACACTAACAGGAGTGAAAGCTGCTGGAGAGGCTCTGGCAGGTGACATTTGTGATGATAGTGATTATTATGATTACACCATGAAGACTTGGGAAGGGCCAGTGTGGAAAATATATTAGCCATGTAACTGAGGAAGAGGAAATGTTAGAAAGTTACTTAACGAGGATATGAGTGCCTCTGCACTTGAAAGTTTTCCTCCCTCTCCATCTGATCTTAAGCGATGGTCAGTAAAGTCTTTCTCATGCTTGCACACCAACATTTGTTAACACTTAAAAGAACTGGTTATCTATCTGGCCTTTTAAACCCTTCTCACTAATATAAGTCATTTGGCGTCTAGATTGTTTTGGCAATAAATGAGGGAAATCTGACCTGTCAAGACATGCACATTTTGCTAGAAGTAGTGCTACATGCCTGTAAGACAGCCATTCTAGGAGGCTGAGGCAGGAGGATCGCAAGTGTGAGCTCAGCCTGAACAACTTAGCACTATTATGTTTCAAAAGAGAGATAAAAAGAGCAGAGAAATAGCTCCGTGGTGGAGCATTCTGGCTTTGGCGTCAGTACTGGGCACTGGGGTGAGGTGGGGGCAAGAAGCGTGTTTCTGTCAAACTGCTCAACTTCAACTCTCTTCTTATAGCATAAAAGCAAACAGACACAATATATAAACAAGTAGGCACTGCTGTGTTCCAGTGAAATTTTACTTAAAAATAGGTGGCAGTTGGCACAGAGACACATGCCTGTAATCGCCGCGTTAAACAGGAGGATTGCAACTTCAAACCCAGCCTGGGCAATCCGCAATTTAATGAGACCTGTCTCAAAATAGTAACAGCAGCAGCAGCAATAATAATAATAGGAATGAGATGTAACTCTACACACAAAGGCCTTGGGTTCAATCCCCAGTACTATGAATGAATGAATGAATGAATGAGTGAATTAATGAGGATAATTTTTATTTTATAGAAACAGATGGTGCATTCAGTTTGTCCTCCAGGCTGCTGAGTGCAAGCCGTAGTACAATGTAGTGGTTGTACATTTTCTAGAGCTACTTATTGATTGGAAGAGAGGAGCAAGAAAGAAATGTAGATCGTATTGACTATTTGAAACTTTCTGGTTGTTAACATAAAATGCAAGACAGTGGCAGTAATGTAGCTATGTAAAGGAGAATTCCCCGGACTTGGGAGTGCGCCTCTTCAGAGGCTTTCAGCTGTCGATGACTGTGAAAGTGAAAAGTTTCTCGTTCTGTGTAACAGCCTTAAGTACAGGAACTGAATCCTTTGTTCGATAAGCTACAAGAGTAGAGTTGGAGACACTTGAGAAGTCTGGACAATCTGTCTTTTGTTGGCTTGATAGATAAAGCTTTTTAAACCAATAAATGCAAGAGTACAAATTTGTTGAATGTTCCAGGATCTCTTATCATCAATTCTTTAATATAGCACCACACAAACCATGTGTTGAAAATAATAGAGCGAGGAGTCCAGATTCCTCATTTCTATTTGAGCCATGCAGAAAGGTGTAGAGAACAACAGTCTTCCAAAAGGTCATAGCAGAAGGGGAGAGGTGCACAGATAGAACACACACACACACACACACACACACACACACACACACACACACACACGAGAGAGAGAGAGAGAGAGAGAGAGAAACACAGAGAGAGAGAGAGAGAGAGACAAAGAGACACAGAGAGAGAGAGAGGGAGAGCTGCAGAAGTTTCCTGGGGGTTTTTTGTTGGGGGTGGGGGGAGTTGAGACAGGGTCTCACGTTGTAGTTCAGACTGACCCTGAGCTCACTGTGAGGCCCAGGCAAGCCTCGAACTCACAGCAATCCTCCTGCCTCTGCTTCCCAAGTGCTGGGATAACTGGCATGAACCACCAAGCCCAGCACTGTGGTATGTGGTACTGATTGCTAGTGGGTGTTGGTCACCACGCCTGGCACTGTTGTATATGGTTACCAGGGATCGAACCCAGGACCTTGCACTAACAAGGCGCTAGAACCACTGAGCTAAATCCCTGGCCCAAAAGGTTCCTGTTTTTTAGCTGAGTAGTGACAGCTCATGTATGTGAGGAAACCACTCAAATCCAGAAATAAGGCCACTGGGGGAAAGAAAAATGGACAGAATATTTCCCAAACTCACCCAGTGTGGGAGGATATATCTATAAACCCAACTACTTGGGAGACTGAGGCACAAGGAACACAAATTTGAGGCTGGCTCAACAACACGGTGAGACCACAACCCAAAATAACATTTCTTAATGGTTGAGGATGTAATTTAGTGGTAGAATTCTTGTCTACCATGTATGAGGTCCTACAAATATGAACACAGCCTGGGCTACACAGTGAGTTCAAGGCCAACGTAAACTACATAGTGAGACCCTGTCTTCAAAAACCATAAATAAATAAGAAAATAAAAAATGTAACATGTGAGTTATTCTAAAAGAAATTAGTCTGAGTAGCTCATCAGTTTTGAATTGTGGTGAAGCACTTTGGACTTTTGTGCATGCGCTGCCGTGAAATATGCTTAAGTGCGGAAATGAGCACCGTCCTTGCTAGAATAGACAGGTCAGCTACTAAACCACTTCGTGAAAGAGTTAACTCTCTTCTAAATTGAGCCCTGTATTTTGGCCTGTGTTTTGGTCGCCTGATATTTTTTTCAGTGTCCTTTATTGAGGTGTAATTTATATACTGTGTATCTAATTTTTAGTATAAACCTATTGGATAGAGGCCACAGCTGTCTTTATGACTGTACATTACCCCACAGAGTTTTTGGCACTCAATAAATGTTAAATAATATTTCTATTCAGCATTTTGCAGACAGGAAGCATATGGTAATAAATGTCAGAGCACAGGTTGAAAATCTCCAAAAAGTTATATTCCTTGGAAAAACCAGCACAGATATTTTCTTGTGAATGAAATTTATTTTAATAGAGGATTCCCAGAGATCAGATTTTACTAACCGGTTTTTTTTATTTTCCAGCCTTGGTTACTTTATTTACAAACTAAAACTTTCCTTATCAGAAATAATGTTAAAAATTTAAAAAGTATTCACAGTAATATAGTCTTGTAGGAAAGGGTATATGTGATTTTGTAGATAACATAAAGAAAAGGCAAACTCCTAGTCTATAGAACAGCGTGAGAAAGCATTTAAAGGCTTAAGCAACATAAGTTTTTATGATATATGTGGCATGAAAAGAAAGAAGCAGCAGGAATTCCTCTATCATTAAACAAAAGTATCCCCGGCACACCTTCTGAGTGGTGTTGGCGTTTGACTCTTCTCACCCAAGGGTTCCAGCACTTCTTAAGAATCTTACTGTAGTTTCAGTAAGATAATCATCACTTCAGAGTAACCAAAGGTATAGAAAATTTGAAAGCTTGAAGCCAAACAGTGAATTCCGCACAAAGGATAATATTTCCCAGGTAATTTATCTTTGTTGAAGAAGTGGTTAACCATAATCAGCTACCTGAAACCAATTAGACGGCATGTATCTAAATTTTCTTCCCAGAATTTGCTCACTCTGTGATTGATCTGCAGAAGCTGGCTTTGAAATTTCCATTAACATAATTTGAATGAAAAAGTATCTGAATTTTTCTTATTATGTAGTGCCCTCTTATGTTATATGTAGACAGAGAATCGGGAATCCAGGTGCAACTTAGCTTAGTCCTTCTAACGCAGGTCTCTCATTAGACCCTAACCCTGATTTTAACCCCGGGGCGACAGTCATCTTGACACTCACTTGGCAAGGAATCCATTCCAAGCCTCCTGATCCCTGTTGGCATGCTCAGTCCTCACTAGGTGTTGGCCATGTACTTTGCTAGAAGATACTTTTCTGTAGTTGTAAGAGCTCAGGAAGAAAGCAAATGTGATAAAGAAGACAAACCAAACATCTGTCTCTTGGGCCGGGGATATAGCTCACTATGGGGGACCCCTCAGAGACCACTCAGAAGGGTTTAAGGTCTGGTTCTGCCTTCTTAGACCATAGGAAGTTATTTTGGAGATTAGCTATTCTTCCCGTGATCCACAGATGGAATAAATCATTAAAGGTGATCTTTGTTTAAAAGCTATCCTGAGCTCTGTGTGGTGGCATATAACTGTAATCCCAGGCTTCTGGGAGGCTGAGACAGGAGGATCAAAGTTCAGGCCAAGATGGAACAATTTAGTGAGGTCTTCCTTGTCTCAAAAATTTTCCCAAAACAGGGCCGGTGATTTAGCTCATTGGTTCCAGCACCTGCCTTGCGAGTACATGGTCCTGGGTTCAGTTCCTGGTAAGCACATACAACTGTGCCAGGTGTGGTGACTCACACCCACCAGCAATCAGTACCACTTACCGAAAGTGCCAGAATGCCAGGCATGGTCGCTCACACGTGTAATCTCAGCACTTGGGAGGCAAAGGCAAGAGGATTGCTGAGTTCAGGATTAGCCTGACTACAAAGTGAGACCCTGTCTCAAAAAAAAAAAAAAAAAAAAAAAAATTCCAAACAGAACTGGGTATAAATCCAGTGCAAAGGCCCTATACCAATTGCCAATACCCCCACCCAAATTTTTTTTGAGACAGGGTCTCACTTTGTAGTTCAGGCTCGCTCTGGACTCACTATGTAGCCCAGGCCAGCCTTGAACTCACAGTAGTACTCCTGCCTCAGCCTCCCAAGAGCTGGGGTTACACCCCAGCATTGTGGTGTGTGGTACTGATTGCTGGGATTACAGCCATGAGCCATTATGCCCAGGTATGTGGTGGTACTAGGGATCGAACTGGGGACCTTGTACTTGTGTGGCAGACACCAGAACCATTGAGCTAAATCCCTGGCCCCCCAATATTTTTTAACACGTTTACATCAATTATCTCATTTTTTTCCTAGCCACAATACAATGAAACAGGCATTATTAAATCAAATTTTATTAAAACAAAGGTCATTAACAAGTTTTTGTTATCCAAGCAAGTAACTTGGATCCAGTATCTTTTGATTGTAAGCCCCGTACTCTCCATTTGACTGTCACTGTTACATTGCTTCTCAAGCCATACAAAGAAAGCATCATACTCTTAATTTATTTACATATATGTAAATTGACCTATAAATTTTTGTTTGTTTTTGGTTTTTGCAGAACTGGGACTGAACCTAGAGCTTTCAAGCTAAATCTCCAGCTATTCATTCACATGTTCATTTATAAGTCATTAAATTGCCCAGGTTAGGCACACATTTTTAGTCTTCCTGCCTCAGCTCCAGAGTACTAGGATTATAGGCCTATACAACTGTACCCATTTTAGAAATTTTTGTAATTGGATCCAGATGGAGAGAGAGAGCTAGGTGCTGCCCTGTCTTAGACATTCATCTATATCACTCCATTTAGGATGTAAAGCATTGTTTCCAATATTACAGAGTTAGTTTAGTATCATTTTAAAGTTTGAGACAATTTAATTGTAGTAGTGATATGCCTCCGGGCTATTAGATGCTATTAACCTCAAACTCTATTTCAGAAGCAAATATTTGTTGGATGGAGAGATGAACAAACAAAGAAAAAAAGTAAAACTAGTCTGGTGGCTTTGTTCTCCCAGGGCTTCTCCAAAGCAGTGGAATCCCATGACTTGGCTGGGGACAGAGGGGTCTTGTAGTGACAGCCAGGCCACCATATTCATTAGCCTCCGCTGCTTCCTCCTTACACTGAGGTGACACTGGCTGTTTTGAGTGGGCAGATAGTTTGTAGTTATCTTTCTCTAGTTCTAAGTGGAACCATCTTGCTTTTGCTTCAATATGTGGAGTTTCAACCTGCACCCAGGGCCTGTTAGGTCTGGGATTTTAAAAAAACAAAACAAGGGGCCGGGGATTTAGCTCAGTAGTTCCGGCGCCTGCCTTTCAAGCACAAGGACCCGGGTTCAATCCCCGATTAACCACATACCATACTGGGTGTGGAGACTCATGCCCAGCAGCAGTACCACATACCACAGTGCCAGGCGTGTGGCTCACGCCTGTAATCCCAGCACTCAAGAGGCAGAGGCAGGAGGATTGCTGTGATGTGAGTTGGAGGCTGAGCTCAAGGCTAGACTGAACTATGAAGCAAGACCCTGTCTCAAAAACAAAACAAAACAAGGTGCCAGAGTAAGCAGAGCAATAAACATTCTAAACTGGGTTCAAAACTGAGCAGGAAGCGGGAAGGCAGGGGTTATGAGCTATGAGACTAGTGGTCATTAGTACAATAGTCATAACCTTCCTCAAAGAGATGAATTGTGGTCTTGCAGGTGTTTTTTGTTAATTTCTCAATGTCTTTATAGTATGGTTGGTAGGAGTTCAGAGAACTATCTTTCTTGATACGGATGACTCACATCGGCAGTGTACAAGATCCTAAGTGACCCTTTTCCCAGCCATAAAGAAGTGGATTTGGCAAAGTCCTAGGATACAAGGGCAATATACAGAAACTATATGGGTTGAAGTGAGTGTGAAGAAGTTGTGGCTTTACTTAAATGTTGATTACAACAATTTTTTTGTGAATAAGAGCTTGGGTATTAAGAGATGAAATATAAGATAGTTTCCTCCGCCATGCATAGTAAAGGAAATAGCTGTCTTTCATACACACAAACATACAGTGCGGTTCCTCTTTCCTTTCCTGTCTAATCTGAGAATTGTGCTTTTTAATAGCAGCTTGCTGATTTTTTAAAATAGAAGCATTCTTTTAATAGAAGCATTCCATAGTTTTCATTAGCCATCATTTTTCAAAGCTCAGCTCAGCAGCCACATTGACTCCTCAGCACCGTTCTGGCCTGGCTGCTGTAAGCCCTCCTGAAAGCCCGAAGTGGGGTGGTATGGAGGAGAGTCTGAGACTTTAATTATATGTCATTTGATTCACAACACTCAATTCCAGGAAGGAAAAAATGACTCTGTTGTTGTAAAAGACATTATGTGAGTATCATTCGTTGTAAACCCAAAATGATACTGTATTATTGCGGAGACAACAATGGGAACTGATTCTGAAAATGCGACCTGTCTGCGAAACTGAATAATAGCGAAAGTTATCAAAATGGAAAGAAGTGTTAATGTGAAATGCAGCCTTCTCAGAAATACTCCTTCCTGGCCTGTTTGGTTTTGCTTTTGTTGCTTGTCATGCATGAATGAAAGAGCTGTACTCTCAAGGGAGCAGGAAAGCTTCTGTGTGGGTTGTCTATTTCCTTAATCCCTCCTCCTTTGTGATTTTTGATGTCAGATCTAAAATGGAAAGCCTGTAAATATCATGATTATCACATGGATAATCACCTGCATTAGGAGCCGCCCTGCTTCTCTCTTCCAACCCTGGCTGTTCGCGTGTCAGAGCCGCTCTGCGCTGGGATTTTAACCTGACTGCTTCATTAGATTTGTGAAACTCAGTACGAGGCGCCCTGGGGCAGCCCAGATGGGGACTTGCTTGGTTTCCGTTCTCACTTTTCCTGCGATGGCACACTAAAAAGTCCTTTTCAATTCAGTATGGGCAGCTCGCTTGGAATTAACCCTGGTGTTTGGAACCTGCCTTCCTCCTCGGCCCCTTCTTTCTTCCCTGTTCTCTGACATCATGCCTTTTCTTTTTGTCGCTTCACGCAGTGAATCTGAAAACTAAAATTCTGCTTAGAATGCTTACTGGGTCAAACTGCTTCCTGTGTTATTTTGTTTGTTTTGCTGAGGGAGAAAAATAAATGTTGTTCCATCACTGTAGCTACAGACACCTTCAGATCAGAGGTTAGCTGTGGGAAAGTCTGCTGTCATGTGAGCCGGCTGCTGCCTCTAATGGAGTGACTTGGGGCACCAGCCCTAGATCAAAGGGAGGTGGGAGGAAGTCAGAAGATAAGATCATTTTAAGCCACAGAACAAGTGCTTAGCTTTTTACTGATAGGGCACAGCGCAGCAAACCCATGTGAGGGGCACTAAGATAGAAAATTGATTTGACTTTTCTTAAGTGCATCCTCCCTCAGCCAGAAATATGTCAGTGCTTGGAATTATTTACAGTTGTGAAAATGTTCTGGGGCCTGGTTTCCTTACAGAATGATTATCTGACATTTAATGTATCTTGCGTTTAGTTCTACTGTACCCTGCCAGATGATAGTTAATATTTTAGGACTATATGAACACAGCTAGATACTAAAAAAACAATTTAATCTCAATATGTGGGTTTTTTGGTCTTTATCTTTTACTCTGATTTTTGTGCTATGGATTCTTCATTTTAACTAGTGGTAGTCCTCAAGGTTTCTTTCATTCATTGGCTCTGATGAAGTTCCATATAAATAAATAGTTCTAGCAGACCTTTACATTTGCCTTTTCATGTAGAAATTAGTTTGGTTAATTATAACAGCTCAGAAGATGTCTTTTGAACCCTCTCCTTCAGTAGCCAGCTTTGTAGCCAGCAAATGTTACTGACTATGTCATGTACAAAGTTCTGTGTTAAGTAAGTTGTCAAGAGGCTAACCTTGCTTGTTAAGACTGTAATTCTACTTTTTTCCTGATCTCCAGCTGAGGCTAACTTGATCAGCCTTGTGTCTCTCTACTATATCACCTAAGGAATTGTACTTGGGGCTTATCACTCTCTGTTAACTTCAGTTTTGAGCTGTAATCGCACATGATTACATGGTCCTCGAAGTCTATAGGTTATTGGTATGTTGGCCCAGGAGTGCACACGTACATATTTCTTCCTCAGTGTTTCCCAGAATGTGTAGGTAGTTCCCACATTTGTGCCGGAGACACTGACTTTACTTTCTGCCTTACATGGTTTGGTGCAGCAGTCGTTTTAGTTGAGTTGGATCTGCTCACTACTCAGGCTCAAATCCCATCCTTCTATTAATATCTCTTGGCAAAGATAATTTGGGAGGAATGTAAGTTAAGATGTAGAGGCTCTTGACAGTTGTCTGCAATTTTTTTCACTTTCGAGAAGGAAGAAGGGTTGAAAAGTAATATTACTTCCATTTTCTATCCATCCTAAAATGAAAATACATTCACAGTCCTGATAGTATGAGTGAAGAGATTACACAGAGTTACACAGATTTTTTTTTGTCATTTGATAACCTGATAAAAATACATTGGATATACAATACTGCTTATCAGATTGTGTGGTTAAGCTTTTTAAAATCTAGAAGAACTTATATAGCACACTTGCTTAGCCATTTCTAAAATATTCAACTTTTGTTACCCTGTCTCCTTATAAAAAGGGAAATTGGAGGTTTGGGGCTTCATTGTGAAAATTTTCAAACACAAAATAGTAAAGATCTTGTACATGTACCATATACATACTTAGATTTCATTGTTAACATTTTGCCTCACTTCATTTATTTGCAAAGTTTTCTAAAGTAACTTAGGTAGTTCATGGCATTTTATCTCTGAATACTTTAGGGTACTTCTCTGGAAATTAAGA
>PVIR01025084.1:0-25245 GCA_004026965.1 Petromus typicus | reverse complement strand
GTTGGGATGGGGATGGGCCAGGGCGCTGAGACGTACTGGGATGCTGGGACCGGCCAGGGCATTTGGATGAGTCTGGGCGCTTAGACTGGCTGGAGGGTTGGGATGGGGATGGGTTAGGATGCTTTGACGGGCCAGGGTGTTGGGTTGGGTCATGGTGCTGGGACTTGTTGGGGTGCTGGGACGGTCTGGGCTGCTCGGACGGGCTGGGGTGCTCGGATGTGCTGGGGTGCTGGGACGGGCTGGGGTGCTCGGACGGGCTGGGGCACTTCTCACGCTGCCGCAGGGCCTCCAGGCCGGCCAGGTCGGGCGGGTGGCAGTGGCTGCGCATGACCATCACGCGCCGGCCCTGAGTGATGGCACGGCTGCGGCAGCCTAGCCGCGCCTGATCTCGGCACATCCAGTACACCTTCTCGCCAGCAGCCTTCTCCTTCCGGTAGAGGAAGGACTCATGCACCAGGAACTTGCCACCAAGGGGCGTCTTCAGGAACTCCAGGGGCTGCTGGGGCTCTGGAGGGCAAAGTGACACAGTGAGGGGAAGAACAGGGCCTGGGCGCTGGTGTGCCAGGAATGGTGGTCTTTGTTTGTCCCCTTGGCCAATCTGGTCCCTGCCTCTGCTACTTCCCCTGAGGGTCCTATGGATGAAGCTCCCACCCCACATCCTGGCACCTCCACTGCAGATATGCCTCCCCTAGCAAGGGCGCTGAGGTGGCCTGGAAAGGCTGGTCTTGCCAGCACCTCGACTCTGGCTCTGCCCTGACCTCTCAGATGCTATGGCTGCCAGGGGTCCCCAGGGCAGAGGCTGGGCCCCAGAAGTCTGACCTGGTTTGTGCCCCAGGGCCCCCCAGATCCCTGTCCACTTACCCCAAGGGGCACCTGGCAACCAAACTAACTCTTAGACTTTAAGGAAGCCGAGTGTGGCGGCAGCACGCCTGTGACCCCTGCCCTCTGGGAGGCTGAGGGAGGAGCATTCCCAGATGGAGCCCAGCCTGGGCACCTCGGTGACTTAGAGACACTATCTCACAGGGTAGAAAATAAAAAGCGCTGGAAATGTAGTTCCATGGGAAGGCCGGAGGCTCAGCCCGGCACCACAAAAATTAGAAGTGCAAATCAAAGAAGCAGCCTGAGTGTAGGTCAGATGATGGTGGCGATGTGATGGGGGACTGGGGTGGACAGAGAACAGAAGTGCACCGGACAGGTAGGGGCGAGAAGACAGGCAGGCCTAGAGGGGACAAAGGCTCTCAAAGTCCAGCTCTCAATAAACTGGTACGGAGGATATGGCGGCCGTGCCACTCTGTCTCTGCACACTTTCCCATTGGTCTGAGATGGTTTATTACCCCCGTGGGCACCCCAGACCAGCACCAGTGTCATGAATGCTGATCATGTGCTGCCCTGCAGCCACACCTGGGAGGGGCCCAGGGCCCGGGGCCTATGTGTCACTCACTGTACCTGGGCCTTCCCAATGAGTCAGGTTGGGCAGGTGCTCCCGCTGCCGCAGGGACTCTAGGCCACCGAGGTCGGGCGGGTGGCAGTGCCTGCGCATGACCATGATGCGCTGGCCCTGCGTGATGGCGCGGCTGCGGCAGCCCATGCGCGCCTGGTCCCGGCACGTCCAGTACACCTTGTCGCCAGTGGCCTTCTCCCGCCTGTACAGGAAGGACTCATACACCAGGAAGCTGCCCCCGAATGCAGTTTGTATGAACTCAGGACCTCCTGTGGAGACGAGGGGAGACAATCAGAGAGGGAAAGCTGGGAGCCCAGGCTTCGGGACAGGGAGGCAGGGGAACCCTTGTTCTTAAGATCTGAGAACGGGCCAGCCCACACCTCAAGCCTTGTACTCCTTGCTCCTAGCGAGGAGGGCCTAGGGGCCAACCTGCAGACCCCACATTTCCACATCTCGGCTTGGGGGCTCCCTATCCTGAGGCTCAGGACTGGGCCCGGTAGGCAGCAGTGACCACAGGGGGTCATGGAGCCCCTAGGAGGCAGCCTTACTGGGCAGACATAAGCTGAGGGAGCGAGCGGAGGGGGCCTGCCCTTGGGATGTGCTGAGTGGAGCTCAGGCGGGCACAGCGCTGCCGCCCAGAGGACTGTGTGTGGGGAAGGGGCCGCAGAGCGGCAGCTGGAGACAGGCAGGAGGTCATCGATATGTCAAGCGCTGTCACAGTGAGAACCCTGAAGGGATGTTCCACAGAGCCACCTTGAGAGGCAGCAAAGATGGGACGGGAGGGACTCAGGGGCAGCGGGGAAGCAGGGCAAAGGGGCACAGAGCCCTGGGGACAGCCAGCCAGGAAGATGGAGTGGGGACAGCAGACAGAGAGGAACAAGGACATGAGCACGGGGCGATGACTCCCCACCTTCCACACCGGATCAACAGTCTGCTGGGAGATGAAGTTGCAGCCCACAGGGCCACAGAGTTGGGGAGGATGGGTCGGTGGTCAGAGATCCCAAAAGAATGAGAGGTGGGCAGACAGGAGGTTCACAGACATGGCAAAGCAGCCTGGCAGTGAAGACAGGGCCCTGAGGCAGGAGGTTCAAAAAGGTGGGATCTGGCACAGACCCTGCATCAGAGGCTGGCAGACCAAGGCAAGGAGGTGGGTGAGCAGCCTGGCAAGAACAGGGGCTGAGGGCACACTGAGGCACAAGAAGAAGAGGAAGGAGCCCTGGGAAGGCTCCATCCAGGACCCAGAATGCTGGTAGCCAGGCTTAGGTGAGCTAATAAGAAACTATGTGTTTAAATAAAAATAAATCATGAATATATAAGACATATTGCCATTAATCCTCAAAAAATTCCCCTTCATTTAGCTTTTTTGTTTATTTATTTATTTATTTAATTTTTTTAGACAGGGTCTCACTATGTAGTTCAGGCTCAGCCTTAAATTCACATCACAACGATCCTCCTGCCTCTGCCTCTCTGCTGAGTGCTGGGATTACAGGCGTGAGCCACTGCGCCCAGCACTGTGGTATGTGGTACTGATTGCTGCCTGGCAAGAGTCTCCACACTCAGTGTGGTTACTGGGGGATAGAACCCAGGCCCTTGTGCTTTCAAGACAGGCGCTGGAACCACTGAGCTAAATCCCTGGCATGTTTATTTTTTATTTATTTATTTTTTTGAGACAGGGTCTCGCTTTGTGGTTCAGGCTGGCCCTGAGCTCAGCCTCACACTCACATCACAGCAATCCTCCTGCCTCTACCTCCCGAGTGCTCGGATGACAGGCGTGAGCCACCACGCCCAGCACTGTGATATGTGGTACTGATTGCTGTTGGGTATGAGTCTCCACATCCAGTATTGTATGTGGTTAACCAGAGATCGAACCCGGGCCCTTGTGCTTTCAAGACAGGTGCTGGAACCACTGAGCTAAATCCCCGGCCCGTATTTTTTTTTTTTTCTAAATAAGATCTTGATGTGTAATATAGGCTGGCCTTGAACTCAGTATGCACTGCAGGACGGCCTTGAACTTGCAGGGATCCTCCTGCTTTAGCCTCCCAAATGCAGAGATTACAAATGTACCTCATGCCTAGCTCCCCCTCACTTTGAACACACTTATTCAACCTTCAAGCTGAATGTGGTGTATATTCTACCCGTCTTATTACATGGGAGACTAAGGCAGGATGATTACTGGAGTTCAAGGCCAGAAATGCCTTGATGATTTCAAGGACAACCTACATTATATAGCAAGACTCTGCCTCCAAAAAGTACCCCCTCCAATAAAAACAAAAATTTAAAAAGCAGGGTCAAGGGATTTAGCTCAGTGGTTCTGGAGCCTGCCTTGCAAGCGAAAGGTCCTGAGTTCAATCCCCAGTAACCCCATAAACAATGCCAGGCATGGTGGGTCATGCCTACCCGCAATCAGTACCTCATACCACAGAGCCGAGCATGTGGTGGCTCATGCCTGTAATCCCAGCACTTGGGAGGCAGAGGCAGGAGGATTGCTGTTGAGTTTGAGGCTCACCTAGGTTGCATAGTGAGCTCAGGGCCAGCCTGAACTACAAAGCAAGACCCTGTCTCAAAAAACTAAAAAAAAAGAAAAGAAAAGAAAAATTTTCAAAAGCAGAAGCTTATCCTGTCCCTCTTGTCAATATGAAGCAGTTCTGGAAGACTTCTTTTCTGGGTGTCTTTACAAGGTGTGGTCAAAATACGATGACTGCTGTTGCCTACTGCCATCCAACAGAGACCGGCTCATAACAACATCCACCATCATGCAACTTCTGGCTCTCCCCAAAAGTCAAAATTACCTCGAGAGGTAAACCTTCTGAGTGAGCTCGGGACACAGAGACAGCCATCACCACACAACAAATGTCACCCAGGAAATCGGACTTCCAGAACTGCTTCAGGAAGCGGCCTAGATAAGCACGTTCAACACAGTGGGGAGTGTTTCCGACCTGATTAATGGCAATGTATCTTCTACTGTAATACATTTTTTAAAATGTGAACACTCACTGTACTGGAATCATCTCTCGTATGTGTCCTAGGGAGGAAGGCGCTCCATCCTGACCATGGAGGCAAGGCCTGGGGCCCACAGCGGAAGTAAAGCCCAAAGCTCGGCAGCATCTGCCTTCAGAACAAGCAGACCGAGAGGCCACCCCCACCAGAGAATCTGGGTCCCCAGGACATGGAGGTGGGGACAGGTGCCTGGAGAAGCCAGCTGCTGTCACAGAAGGAGAGAGGCCACCGTGGTGCGGACACAAGATGGAACAAAAAGGGACGTTCGACCACGGGAGCCAAAGTTTAAACACTCCAGCGGGAAGAACAGGAAGCAAAGCTGGGAGAACCTCAGACAGCACTGCAGACACGGTGAGTCACCCAGGAGGATCAGCGCTAGTTACAGGAGCCAGAGAGACACAGACAATCACGTCATGGAGCGATGCGAGCTGAGAGGCGACACTGGCGCAGCCCGGCACCCCAGGGTGCAGAGGCGCCTGATCACACAGGCTCGGCCAGAGTGGACTGGGCCGCTCCGGAGCCAGCACACCCCGGCGAGTAAGTAGGGGTCACCAAAGCACCAGACAGGTCCTGGTTCAGGAGGTCCTCCTCGACCTCAGGACAAAAGGCAACCAAGAAAAAGAACGGCCCGGGGGCAGGGATCTGGTGGAGAGGCCTTGGGTGGTGGCCGGAACCAGAGGCTGCCACCAGCAATGAGCAGGAGCCGTTTTGATGTTGATGAGGTGAGAAGAAAGAAGGTCTCGACGGGTCCCTGGAAAACCAGGCAGCCAAGGGGCTGCTGGAGCCCAGAGCATACGAACAGCCCCGCAGAGGAGGCCAGGGGACTTCCTCCCAAGCAGAACACTCTCAGCAAAACATCGACCGGTCCCTGTGACAAAGTGAAAACAAAGAGTGCGGCAGATGTGAGGCTAATCCTCACTTCCTCTGGTTGGAATTCAACGGGCAACAGAGAGACTGAAAAACCAGTCCACAGCTGTAGAGACATTTTTAAACCAGGTATGGGAGGAGACACTCTGGAAGTAGCATTGTAAACTCTTAAAATGGCAGAGGAGAAGGGAAAACAAACTTGGGTTGATCAGGAGATTTGGGAGCAGGCGGGGCTCAGCAGGGGTGCGCTGAGGTGGAGGAGCAAGGCACAGGGTCAGAACAGGACTGTGCTCCTTCTAGAAAGTTCCAGTCTCCCCACATACCGAGGCTCTCCTGCTGACTGGGGCTGGGCTGTTTGTCCCGCTGCCGCAGAGTCTCCAGGCCCAAAACGTCAGGTGGGTGGCAGTGGCCACGCATCACAGTCACCCGCCGGCCCTGCGTGATGGCGCGGCTGCGGCAGCCCATGCGCGCCTGGTCCCGGCACGTCCAGTACACCTTGTCGCCGGCTGCCTTCTCCCGCCTGTACAGGAAGGACTCATACACCAGGAAGCTGCCCCCGAGTGGGGTTCGTATGAACTCCGGACCGCCTGGGCAGACAAGGGGAGACAATCAGAGGGGGGAAGCTGGGAGCCCAGGCTTTGAGAGAGGGAGGCAGCTGAGGGTCGTGGGGTCCGCAGAAATTCTGGGCCTCCTGAGGGGTATTGGAGAGGCAGTCAGGGAGCGGCAGGGCCGGAAGGTGGGAAGGAAGCTGAGAAGCCTGAGGTGACTGGGCAGGAAGGTCCCTCGTCCCCCCGGGCAGGACCTGAGGCAGCAAGTCCCCAGGGACATAGGCTCACCCGGATCTGTATCCTGGTTCTCCTCAAGAGGTGCCAGTGGGGGTTGGGTCTGTGCGGAGGGCTCCTGACCTTTGACCTTTGCTTTCTTTCTGGGCCGCGACCTGGTGCTCGTGGGGGCACCCTGGTGACAGACTGGACTGTCCTTGCCTTGGGGAGGCTTGTCTGTGGAGCCCTCGAGGCTGGCGGGCTTGGCCTGAGCAGCCTTCTCCTGCTTCCGCCGCGCTCGCAAACCCTCCATGTCAGGAGGGTGGTTGTGTTTACGCATCACTGTCACGAACCGGCCCTGGCTGATGGCGCGGCTGCGGCAGCCATGCTGCACGTGGTCCCGGCACGTCCAGTACACCCTGCTGCCCACAGTCTTCTCCCGCTTGTAGAGGAAGGACTGGTGCACGAGGAATCTGCCCCCGTAGCATGTCTTCAGGAACTCCAGGTTCGGCGGCAGGCCTGCAGGGCGCAATGGGTGGTCAGGACCCGGCAGCCACAGTGGGGTGGGGGGACGAGGGGGTGATGGGACTGGGGGGCGCCTTAAGGGCTAAACACCAGCAGAGAGCAGACTGGAAGCTTCAGCTCCCAACTATTTTGATCATGACTTTTTACACTTTGTTAATTTTATCTATTTTTTTTAATAATACACATACAAACCACTACAAAACTCAAATGGCATTAAAGGATCTAGACTGAAGGAGAAGAAAGAAGGCTCTCCTGCCCCTCCTTCTCCCCAGCCAGGAATTCTTGGGGTTTTTGGTCCAGATACCGGCTGGGGGAAGGGCAGTGCACTGCAGCAGGCTCAATGACTATCAGGACCTCTGTACTCTTCAAAGTGACTGTGAGCATATTTTTTTTGGTTTTGGAATTTTTTAGAGGAGGTTTTCCTCTCTGGGGGCTTTCCCAGTCCAGGCTAGCCATAAACTCCTCGTGATCCTCCTGTCTCAGCCTCCCAAATGCTGGGATCGCAGGTAGGCATCACTACGCCCAAGTAGACCACTTTTTGCCTTGAGCACATTTTTTTTTTCCTGTTACAGGGGACTGAACTCAGGGTTTTCACACTAAGCTACATCCTCAGCCCTTTTTAAATTTATTTCTTACTTTGAGACAAGGTCTCACTAAGTCACTAAGCTGCCCAGGTTGAGCTTCAACTTGCAGTTATCCTGCCTCACCCTAACAGAGCGCTGGCACATCACCATGCCCACCTTCCCTGGGCACATTTTAAGGTAAGCTGTGGAACCTGCCAGGGACGTGTGGCTGGCACTCACCTCCGGTCATCATCCAGCGTTTCTTGAGTGGCAACCTCAGCAGGGCCAGGGTGCAGGGCACCTGGCTCTCCTCTGGGGCTGGGTCGCTCTGCTCCGGCTCGGGGGTGGGCTCTGGTTCCTCAGGACGCAGCTGTGGGTCCGCTTCCTTGAGCAGCTCCTCCACTGGCCCTCTGGGGTCCTCAGAACGTTTGCGCTTCCTCAACTTCTTTGACGAGGCTGAGCGAAGCAGCTTCGCTTTTTGGCGCCGGGCCTCTAGGCCCTTTTCATCAGGCAGGTGGCAGTGGTCCCGCATCACTGTAGCTTTGGAGCCCCGGGTGATGGCCCGGCCCCGGCAGCCCAGCTCAGCGTGCTGGCGGCACTTCCAGTACACCTTGTCTCCCACAACCTTCTCCTGCTTGTACAGGAATGACTTGAGGACAAGGAGGCGGCCGCCGTAGGGGGTCCTGAGGAACTCCAGGGGTTGGGTGACTGTGGAGGCAGACACAGAGCTGGGTTAGCCGTCTGGGGGCCAAAGCCAACGAGGGTCACCGTCCCAGCTTCTCCTGGCTGCCAGACAAGATGCCCAGACCCTCGAGGCTGTTTTTATGGGAATGAAGGAATTCTGAGCATCGTTATAATTCCCATGAGCTCCGGGAGCACGTCATGCCCAGCAGGGAGGCACTGTACTACGCAGCAATGACATCGGGGGCGAGCATGACTAGAGGTCACAAGACTTCTCTGCAAGCAGGGTGGCACACGTGGTCACCCCGAAGATGAGGGTGCGCAGGCTCAGCACGCAGGCCCACCGTGGGAGTGGGGCCAGACGGCAGCCAAGACGCCTCACCTGTCTCCAGCTTGCTGCGCTTCAGTGCCGAGGACCACCGGCATGGCGGCACCATCGGTACCTGCTCCTCAGCCGGCAGGATCTGGAGGGTGCTGGTCAGCTCGGAGGTGTCAACCACCTCCAAGGAGAGGACACAGTGCACTTCTGTGGGGTCAGAGCCCGTCTGGTCCCCCTCTTGGTCTGAGGCTGTCAGCAGGACCAGATTGGAGAACTCCTGGGGCTCGCTGGGGTCTGCTGGGACGGCATCCATGCTGGGCTCAGCAGATGGCTCTTGGGCAGCCTTCATGCTCTCGCTGTCCTGCTCAACGGGCTCGGGCAGGGGCATCTTGGGACTGTCGGCCTGACCTCAGCTGGCGCTCAGCCTGGGTAGCTGAGTTTCTCCTCCTCGTCCTCCCTGGCCTGGAATCTGTCAGTATGGGCTTTGTCCTAAGGGAGGAGGTAAAACCTTAGTCAGTGGAGAAGCCTTGGGCCTGGAGCTCAGATATGGACCTGGGATGGAACTGGGCCAGACAGGCCCACTCAGTGTCCTTGAGGCTGTGAAAGGACCTTGAATCCCTGAGCTGATGCTTCTGCTCTTCTGCTCCTCTCCCCCAGCCTTGGGGTTACCACTTCCCCATCCAGGCCTTCCCTTTCCCGTTCCTTAGAAATGCCCCTCCCCTGTGGGCTGGCAGTGACGCTGTGCTAGTAACAGACAAACCCCTACCGCTCAGGCCAGGCTGCAGCCCTGAATACCCCTCACTTCGCACTCAGGTTCCTACAGGTCACGGAACCTAGGGTACAGCTCTGCACAGCCAGCTGGGTCTCAGACCATCGGGCTTGCAGATCAGCTTCTCCAGGGATGGCGTTTCCCTGAGTCAAGGTTAGCATGGCCGCAGACACCCCACATTCACACAGCTTCATTTCTCCACCCCCACCCTGAGAGCAAACAGTCCTATCCTCTCAACCAAAATTTCTGTTTAAAAGGCTTTTTAAGGGGCCAGTGATTTAGCTCAGTGGTTGCAGCACCTGTCTTGCAAGCGCAAGGACCAGGGGTTCGATCCCTGATAACCACATACAGTACTGGGCGTGGAGACTCACGCCCAGCAGCAATCAGTACCACATACCACAGTGTCGGGCGTGGTGGCGGAGACAGGAGAATTGTTGTGATGTGAGTTTAAGGCTGAGCTCAGGGCCAGCTTGAAATACAAAGCCAGACCCTGTCTCAAAAAACCTAAAAAAAACCAGACAGGAGTGATAGCCATACCTGGAATGCTATCATCTGGGAGGCTGAGGCAAGAAAATCTCGAGTTATGTAGCCTGGGCACTTTAGTAGCTTAGTGTGACCCTGTCTGAAAATAAAAATTTTTTAAAAAAGAGAGCTGGGGCTATAGCTCAGTGTGAAGGCACTGGGTTTAAACCCCAGCAACTGTCCTCCCCCACAGATTTGCACATGCCTGTGCATGCAAACACACCATGAACACACACACACACACAGTTTCCAAGATTCACATACATCAACTGATGTGGAAAACTCACCAGAGCCCAAGGCCCTGCCCAGTGCTGACCACAGTCTCATGGGAAGGCTGGAGCCCTGCCATCACTCCAATTTGGTCTTCATGTTCTATTGTTGGCTTGGTGTGGCAGATTGTCTAAATAGCCACTGTTACAAGCTGGGTTCAGATGTCCTCTAAGACCCTCAGGTGGTCACTGGTGGCTTGTTCCAAGGTGTCTGAATCTACTGTGTGTGATGCTGGGATTAAGGGTGTGTGATTCCTAAACCACTATACCCATGGCCTCGTCCTCCGTAGTTACACTCCTTGGGAGATTCTGGTCAGAGCCAGGAGACCAGAAAGCCGGTAAAAACCAGGCTCAGGAAGTTTCTTCTGGGAAGAAGGACCGCACTAGCCACCGGACTCCAGACAATATGCTCTGTGTGACTTGGCGGGAAGATTGCCTGCATTTTGCTCATGTTCAGAAATCTTTCCTGAGACTGAGATGAAGGGTGCCGGACTAATGAATCAGGCAGAAAACAATTCCAAAGCAGTCTAATGTTGAGGCTGTGGCATGGCTGCCACTGGGAGCTTTTGGCCAGATTTATATTCAGAATCAAGAGCAAAAGGCCCAGCAGGATGATTTGAAACATTTTGAGTTTGGCCAGAAAGGAAGCTCCAGTAAGGCTGACATCTGAAAAGACAAAGCCGAGGAGATCTTGATGGCTGAGAAGGAACAGAGCAGAAAAGGTGGCTAGAGTGCATCACCAAGGAGCAGCAGGACTCCACTCTTTGCAGCCTCAAAACTGCAAAAGTGAAAGACTTTGCTTTGAGAAGACAGCCCCACAAAGAAAATACTGTTGAACCCCAAGCTTCTGGAAAAAGAAGAGCAAGAAAAGCCCAAAGTTCATACGAGGGAGAAAATTACAAAAATCAGAGAAGAAATGAATGCAATGGAGACCGAGGAGCAATACAAAGAATCAATGAATCAGTTGGTTCTTTGAAAGATTAAATAAAATTGATAAACCGCTAGTTAACCTTATCAAAAAGAGGAAAGAAAAGACTTAGATCAATGAAAAGGGTAAAATCACAACAGAGTCTGCAGAGATCCAGGTCATCAATACCTACTTTGGAGAATCTGTATTCTAATAAGGTGGAAGATACAGAAGAAATAAGCAAATTACTAGATACATATGAATTACCAAAAGTGAACTGGAAAGAGATATAATCTTTAAATAAACCAATATCAGACAATGAAATTGAATATGTAATTTAAAAACTAACAACAACAAAAAAAGTCCAGGCTCTGATTGATTCAAGAAATTTAGAGAAGACCCAATGTTTCTTCTACTCCTCAAACTCTTTAATGAAATTGAAAGGGAAGTAATACTTTCAAACTGATTCCTAGAAGCAAACATAACTCTGATTCAAAAACCAGAGAAGGATCCAACCAAAAAGGAGGTTAATGAACATAGATGCAAAAATCCTCAATAAGGGCCGGGGAGTTAGCTCAGTGGTTCCGGTGCCTTTCTTGCAAGTGCAAGGGCGCAGGTTCGATTCCCCCGGTAACCACATAACAATACTGGGCGTGGAGACTCACCCCAGCAGCAACCAGTACCACATACCACACTGCCGGGTGTGGTGGCTCATGCCTGTAATCCCAACACTCAGAAGGCAGAGGCAGGAGGATTGCTGTGATGTGAGTTTGAAGCTGAGCTCAGAGCCAGCCTGAACTACAAAGTGAGACCCTGTCTCAAACAAAAAAAAAGAAGAGACTTAGAACAGTAAAGGCAGTTCTGGGCAACACAGGCAAGGCATGGAGCATCACGATTCCTGACTTGAAATTATAGTGCAGAGCCACTGTAATAAAACAGCATGGTGCTGGCAAAAGAACAGACCCGAGGATCAACCGAACAGACTAGAGAATGCAGAAACAACTCTGACAAAGGAGACGAGCAGCTTCACTGGAAGACGGTTATTCAACATGAGAGCCTGACAGTCAAGGCAGCCTGTTTAATAAATGGTGCTAGAAAAACTGGCTTTCCACATGCTGAAGACTGAAACTAGACCCATACCTTTCATCATGCATTGAACTAAAATTGAAATGGATCAAAGATCTAAATATTAAAACAGAAACACTCAATCTGCTGGAAGAGAGAATAGGTAGAATGCTTGAGACATAAGAGTAGGCAAAGATTTCATGAAAAAAATCCAGACTACACTGGAAATACTATAAAAAATTGACAACTTGGACTCTACCTTATTAAAAAGCTTTTGCAAAGCAAGAGGAACCATCAACAAAGCGAAGAGACAACACAAAGAGTGGGAAAATTTATTTTACCAGTTATTCAGATAGAGAATTATCTAGAATACATAAAGAATTCAAAAAAACCAGACACCAGGGCTAGGGATTTAGCTCGGTGGTTCCAGTGCCTGTCGAGCAAGAACATGGTCCTAAGTTCGATTTCCAGTACCAAGAAAAATCACACCCCCTCCCCAAATTTAAAGACCAATGCAAAAATGTGCATCTGAAATAAAAACACACTTCTCAGATGAAGAATTAGAAGCAAAATAAAGGCAGGAGGATTGCTGTGATGTGAGTTTGAGGATGAGCTCAGGGCCAGCCTGAACTACAAAAGCGAGACCCTGTCTCAAAAAAAAAAAAAAAAAGAATTTGATCAATAACAAATGCTGGAGGGGGTGTGGGAAAAAGGAACGCTTCTTCTTGTTGGTGGAAGTATAGACTGGTGCAACTACTGTGGAGTCAGTGTAGAGATTTCTCAAAAAACTAAAACTAGAAGTTCTATTTAATCCAGCTATACCTCTTCTGAGTATCTTCCCAAAAGAATTAAAAGCATCATATTGGAATTTAGCTCAATGGCAGTGTGCACCTACCTGGCAAGTGCAAGGTCCTTAGTTCAATCCCTGCTATTAAAAAAAAAAAAAAAGCATCATACCACAATGATACACACACCCATGTTTATAGTGGCACAGTGTGTAATAGCTAAATTTTGGAAACAGCCCAAATGCCAATCAACCAATGAGTGGATAAAGAAGATGTAGTTTTTTAATTTAATGGAGTACTACTCTGCCATAAAGAATGATGAGCCTGAAACATTTACAGCTAAATGGATGGACCTTGGGACCATACTCTTTCCCTCTTTCACTCTTTTCTGGTATCAGGTATTGAACTCAGGACTTTGCACGTTCCAGGCAGGCAACATTCCACTGAGCTACATCTCCGGCCCAGAGACCATACTTTTTAAGTGAAATAAACTGGATCCACGTGTTTAAATACATGTGAGAAATAAAGTGGAAACGGGGACTTGGTGGCCTAGGAAGCTGCCTCTCAGGATTTGATTGGTGGGCACCTGACCCCTCCAGCCGAGAGAGAAGGAAGCCTGGCCCTTGTTCCAGCTGCAGCAGACTTTGGGCTCATCATGGGGTGCTGGATTTAGGTGCAGGCAGAATGCAAGAGCTGTGGGGTCTGCAAGGCTCCCACCCCGCTTTCACAAGGCCTGGGAGGCCTGGCGGTAAGCCAGTGAGAGGCTGTGAGTACGAAGCCACAGGTGCGGCGGAGACTCCAGAAGTTTGGAGAAGTCAGGAACGTGGACTGCTGAGGAAAACTGCAAGGAGGGAACCGAGCTGGCCCGAGAGAGATGCCACGGGAGAGATGTCAACCATGGGCAGGGCCATAGGGGCACAGCCACGCCAGCCCTTTGCGGGTCACCACTTGCCACAGATTGCCAGCGAAGTGGAACTGTGGGATTTAATGTTTGCCCTACTGGATTTTGGACTTGCTTTGTCCCCATTGCATGTGATCTTCATTTGTAAGCTTTGCAATGGAGAGATCTATCTTGTGTCACTGAACGTTGGAAGTGTTTAACTTTTCATTTGTACGGGGGCTTGTGGCTAAGAGTTCGCCTTAAATCTCAGAAGAGACTTTGGACTTGGACTTTTCAGTAGTGCAGGAACTGACACAGCTTTGGCAACTCTGCAGATGGACTAAAAGATGGGCTTTTGTGTAAAGGAATGTACAGGAGTCTTTAGGGGTCCGGGGTGGAATGCTATGGTTTCGGTCCAGATGTCATCCCCCCACCAAGCCTCAGGTGATCAGAGGTGGCTTTTTCAGTGCTGACTGAATCTGGAGTGTATGATGCTGAGATTAAGGGCAAGTGGTCACCAAACTAGTGTGTGTGTGTGTGTGTGTGTGTATGTGTGTGTGTGTGTGTGTGTAACTGGGGATTGAACTTGGGACCTTGTGCTTGCCAGGCAGGTGCACAGCAGCACTGAGCTACATCCCCAGACCAAAACTACTGCATTGATTTGTTTAGCATCGTCGTAACCCCGTAGTCTGGATAAGATAAAAGGGGCAGAAAGACACTGTTAAGGTCTCTTGTTTTTGCTTGCTTTGCTACCTTGTGGGCACTGTAAACTGCTTCTCCTATGCCAAGCCACCCTGCCAAGGAGTCAGCCAATTACAAACTGAAACTTCTACAAATTGCGAGTTAAGTAAACCTATACTTCTTTCTTAATTTTTTTTTTTTTTTTTGTTATTGGGGTTCTGACTCAGGATCTTGCACTTGCCAAGTAAGTCCTGAACCACTGAGCTACACCCCCAGCCCAAACCTTTAGTCCTTTAAGTACCAGGTATTTTGTCTCAGACAACCACAAATCTGACTGTTGAGGTACACCGGCACCTCTGCAGTGACACTATTTCCACCTGTGAATCTGCACTGGTCTCAGCAGCTTGCTGTGCCCAACAGCGTGGCAGGAACAAGCCCTCACCTCATGGGCCAAGAGAAGAAAGCTTTACAGCAGGCCACACACAGGTGGGGTGGTGCTGCCAGACCTGGAGGCGACCACATGCTATGTTGTGGGTTGGCAGCCCCTCTCTAGCTATATAGATATTTGAAGGAGCTTGGGAAACCACCTTGGGACAGGCCAGGTACCTGGAGCCCACAGCAATGACTAAGTACTGTTACAGCGCATGTGCAGTGTTGGAGGACGGAACCCAGGGCTTCACACATGCTGGGCAAGCACTCTCCCACTTAGCTACACCCCCAGCCCTTTCTTTATAGGTTGAGACAGGGTCTCACTATGTTGCCAGGTTGGCTCTGAACTTGTGATCATCTTATCTCTGCCTCCTGAGTAACTGGGATTTCAGACATATGTCACCATGTCCAGTTAATTGGTGTTGTTTAAGACAGGAAGATCGGAGGTCATTCTTTTTTTTTTAAGGTTTTTTGAGACAGGGTCTCACTTTGTGGCTCAGGCTGGCCCTGAGCTCAGCCTCAAACTCACATCACAGTAATCCTCCTGTCTCTGCCTCCTGAGTGCTGGGATTACAGGCGTGAGCCACCATGCCTGGCACTGTGGTATGTGGTACTGGTTGCTGCTGGGTGTGGGCCTCCACGCCCAGTATGGTATGTGGTTACCGGGGAATCGAACCCGGGTCCTTGCACTTGCAAGACAGGCGCCGGAACCACTGAGCTAACTCCCCCGCCCCTGGAGGTCATTTTTTACACAGCAGTAGCCAAATATATAACTGATTTATTTGGTAAGTGACTGAACCTAGAGGATTGATTGATCATAGAATCATATGAATGGTTGCTAAGTGCTGGATGTAAATGTATTTCAGACTGCCACAGTACCTGGATGCAGGTGACCCCATGTAAAGGGCTTATAACCCAATGAAGAAAACAAAAATATTAAGTACAAGGCATATTAAACGAGAATTAGGCAGTTAAACACAACTACAGCCAGTTGTGGTGGGACATGCCTGTAATCCTGGCACCCAGGAAGGGAATGCAGGAGGACTGCCACAAGTTGAGGCCAGCCTGAGCTACACAGCAAGATCTTGTCTCTAAATAAATAAATCAGCAAGTAGGGACTGGGGAAGTAGCACAATGTGAAGGGCCTGGATTCAATCCTAATGCCTGGGGGAAAAAACACTGCAATACAGGGGCAGGGTTTTAGCTCAGTGGTGCTAGCACCTGCCTTTCAAGCACAAGGTTCCGGGTTCAATCCCCAGAAACCACATACAACAATGCCGGGCTTAAAAAAATGTTAAGAACACCAGAAGATTACTCATAATTCTGCCACCCAAGTATTTGCATTTTTTTTTTTTTCTGAGACAGGGTCTCACTTTGTAGTTCAGGCTGGTCCTGAACTCAGCCTCAAACTCACAGTAATTCTCCTGTCTCTGGCTCCTGAGTGCTGGGATTACAGGCATGAACCACCACACCTGGCATTCTATTTGTATTTTATATTAGTGCCTCTAACACACCTTATTCGCCTAGCTCACACACTGTTGAAGCATGTGGTTTGCTGCTGTGCTCCTCTCCAGGGTGGGAAGTCTCCACCTGCAGGCCAGATGCAGCCCTCACAGGATCAGAGCTCTATGGGGATGTAAGTAACAGTGAATCTCAGCAGCAATACTCCAGCTGACCACAAGAGGGCGGTGCTACTCCCTTAAAATGTTCCTCTGCCTTTGGTACAATTAAATAAGGAAAGTTGATGTCAGAATAAGAATTTGGCCATTTTTCCATACTGGGAATTTAAAAGAATTCCCCCAAAATGTTGTATTTATGAAAAGCACTATCCAAATACAGTTAATAAATTAGGTAAAAACCATATTTTCTAAAGAAGCAAATTTCTCCAAAAATGGACCAAAATAGTAGTAGGAAGCCACACTAACTACCTTTAAGTACCATTAGCCCTTGAGGGACTTGGCTTCCTTTTATTTCTGAGCCTAATGGCACTTCACTACTCAGATGGTATCATAATAAATTGCGCTTGAACTTGTGGTCCACTTACCTCAACCTCCCCCAGTTCTGTAATTATAGGTGTGTGCCACCACGTCTAGCATCATATTTGTTATTTATGACTAATTTTATTCTACATGCTCATAATTTTATAACATTTAAAGCTAGGCATGGTGGTGCATACCTATAGTCCCAGCATTCTGGGAGGCTGAGACAGGAGGAACACAAGTTCAAGGTGAGCCTGGACTACTTAGTGAGACCCTCTCTTAAAAATCAAAAAGCAAAACCAAACTGACAAATACTTCCATAACTAGAAAGTAACAAAAATGTTGTAAGTAGTAAAAATGGTGAGTTTTATCTTTTCTTAAATTTTTTTCTCAAAATTGTTTAAAAGGTACATACGGTCTTGGAGAGTGGGAGAGCACTCATTTGAAGGATACACTGCATTTTATAATGACTTCTCTAACTCCACAACTCAGAAAAAACAAAGGTTCCACTTTTTTTTTTTTTGAAATAGAGTCTCTCTTTGTAGTTCAGGCTGGCCCTCAGCCCACTCTGTAGCCCAGACAAGCCTCAAACTCACAGCACTCCTCCTGCCTCAGCCTTCCGAGTGCTAGGATTACAGGTGTGAACCACCACGCCCTGCATTGTGGTATGTGGTTTCGGGGATCGAATTCGGGACCTTGTGTTTACGAGGCAGGCGCCATATCTACTGAACTGAGCTAAATCCCTGAAAGGGTCCCACTCTTACACAATGTAATTTGCATAGTTCCAAAATATCAGCTATGGGCCAGAGATTTAGCCCATTTAGGGATTTACCGAGCCTACCTTGCAAGCACAAGGTGCTTCGATCCCCAGAACCACAAAAACTAACAATAATGATGATGATGATGATGATGAATCAGCCATTTACAATCATAGAAGCCTGAGATGAGATGCGATGCCCCCTAGTGGTCAGGGTCATCCTCGCCAGCCTTAAGGCCTGTGAGCACCATGTTTTCTGAGAACCCAACTCTAGGGCTTTCCTTCTAGGTATATGTTGAGCCTCGGAGCTAAATCCCTGGCCCCAGAGCTCCTCATTCTAATTAAACCAACTCCCAGCTCATCCTGAGCAACTCAGCAACTTAGTGGACCAATCTCAAAATCAAAAACAAAAAGGGCTGGGGCTGTAATTCAGTGCAAAGGTCCTAGGGTTCAATCCCCAGTAATGCACACACACACACACACACACACACACACACACACACACACACACACTCACACTTTCTCTCTCTCTCTCTCTCAATGAAGGATTTAAAGGACTGTGACTTCCGCATCTCTGCTACCAAAGACTAATGATATGTAGGGCACAACAAGTCTCGGCATTAATTATTTCATTTTTCTTATTGCACTATATCATTTTTATCTTCCAAGTAGCCTTACCAATTAGACTGTGTTCTGCATTTTTGGGAAGAAGGGACCCAGGGCTCAGTTCTGGGTTCCTGCAATCCAGAGCCAGGCCAGTAAGGACGGCCACTACTCAGACCTCCTGTTTGCCTTTGGGCTTAAGCTCTTTTTTTTTTTTAAATGTTCATAGCAGATCAGTCCAAAACTAAGGTCACACATGGTGGCACATGTCTATAATCCCAATACTAAGGAGGCTGAGACAGGAAGATTTGAGGCCAGCCAAGACTAGTGAGAAAGAGAAACTACAGTGCCAACAGATCGGTGATGGGCCAAAGGCTGGCAGGGGTGAGAGACTGAGTACCAGGGGGCATGAGGGAACCTTCTAGGATAAGAGATGTTTGATTTGATCATGCTGGTGGCTACACTACTGAATGCATGTTAAAATTAATCAGAGTGTACAGATAAAAGTGAACCTTACTGTAGTAAATCATAAGGTAGATTTTTAGAAGTATAAATAAGGCTTTCCTTTGACTACCACTCCAAAACCCATTTCCTTCACTCCTCAGGACGACCCTTTTACACCTGCACAGTCCTATCAGGTGAACACTAACTACTACTGCAAATAGATTCTACTTCGACTTCTTGTTCTACATTTTCTCAAACTCGTGAGGGGAAAAAAATAAAATCCGTATCTTTATATTACCTCACACTGTGCCCCTAATCGACTCTACTCTGGAGATCTCTTCATACAATGCCGCACACTGCCCTGTACGGCTCTAACTCCTGCTAGGGCTCCACAGTCCGGCCATCCCTCGGCTTGGCCACCTCCACATCACTCAACCACGTCCACTGTTTGCAGTGTGTCAAGTCTCAGGAACACAGTGGAATTCAAAAACGGACTACTTCCTAGTGCCTTGAGATGAGTGGACGGGGGAGACTGTCAGTAACAATATCAGGAGGCAGCCATGGTGGCGCACGCTTGTTATTCCAGCATTTGGGAGGCTGAGGCAGAAGGATCACCACGAGTCTGAGGCCAGCCTGAAGTACACACCAAGACACTATCTCAACAAACAAACAAATCCTCACAACAGTAAATGTGAAATCATCATTATGAAGACATGTTATAATGCTTCAAACCTCTGTAATCAGGAGATCTACTTGGGTAGCTCACAAAAATACTTTTCAAGAGGAAACAACCTAGAAACAGCTCTGAAGGGTGGGTGAACTTGGCATAATTTGGGGGCACTACTTATCCGAAACTTCAGCAACAGCGTCCCAAGGCAAATACCTGAAACATAGTGAAACTCATGGGGAATTTTCCTTTGAAAAAAAATATTTTCTACATCCTCTATGCTTTATTTTGTAATTAGAAAAATAAGGTCATAATTATCTTTAAAGTGAAATGGCTTTCCATTTGAACCTGAGGAATAAATTTTTTTATGCTACTAGGAAAAAAAGGGTTCAGTGGCTGGGGATTTAGCTCAATGATTACGCAGTCTGCCTCCTGAGTACAAGGTCCTGAGTTCGATCTCCAGTATCACATACCACAATGCCAAGCGTGGTGGCTCACGCCTGTAATCCCAGCACTTGGGAGGCAGAGGCAGGAGGGTTGCTGTGAGTTCGAGGTTAGCCTGGGCTACATAGTTAGTTCAGGGCCAGCCTGAACTACAAAGTGATAATCTGTCTCAAAAAAACTAAACAAAAAAAAATTTAAGAAACCAGGGTTTCCTCACAGACTTGCCTCCCATTTCCTTCTGTACACACCCACATTCCTGTGCTGGGGATTGGACCCAGGGTTTGCACACTGGGCTACATTCCCAACCCTTTCTAAAAAATTTCAGACACAAATTTGTGATCCTCCTGTCTCAGCCTCCCAGAGTGCTGGCTGAAAGTTCTGTCTTAACATAGGATGATGGATCTTCACTACGACCTGGCAAGAGGGCCCAACACTAATAGGCTCCTCCCCTTCCTCTACCCGCTAGTCTGTTTTTATCTACAGGCTTAGGCTCTTATTGTCACATGGACAGTATATGAAGAAACCTCTGGAGACAACTTTTTTGGTGGTGGAGGGGCTGAGACAAGGTCTCTCTATCCTGTTCAGGCTGACCTTAAATTCACTACGTAGCCTACACTGGTCTTGAACTTGAAACAATCCTCTTGCCTCAGCCTTCTGAATGACGCAATTACGAGTGTGTGCCACCACACCTAGCCTCCTGGTTGTCAACTAGGCACAATGAGGGAGGTGAGGACAGGTTTGTAGCTAAATACTCTGCAAGCCCCTCTGCCCACAAGGGAGGGTCTGCTCTGAAATGTCCACAAGCCTGGGCCGTAATACCCTGCCTCCCATCAGCAGGGAAAGCCGAAACAGACCAGGGGAGGGCATCCACATAATGAGGTTAAATACAGTTTTCACAAAACTTTAATTTCAGTTTCTTGCGTAATTGTAGTCTATGAGAATTCCCCAGGGCACTTGATAAACACGCAGATTCTGGGATGGGGATATAGAACTCAGTGGGAGAGTTGCCACTTCCCATATGCCAGGCCCTTGGTTCAATCCCAGTGCTGCAAGAAGAGAAAGTAGATTCTAGACTTCCTAACCAAAATTACAGCCGAGGGTCCAGAGAGGGATTTAAAATTCAAGATTTTTAGCAAATACTACACGAGGCCATATTGGTCCCCTGTGGACTACGCTTGCACAAACATGGGACTCGAGGCCCTGGAGAGGTGGGCAGTGGCTCTGGACATTCTGAGACCACCTGAAGTTCTTTCTACGCAAGGTACCACCTTTCAACAGCACCGCTGTGTGGGTTTCCCCACTCGTGTGTTAATTCACTCACGTCTGTTTGGGGAAGTCACAGTTTCATCCTTTTTGAAATTATCCTTTAAGCAGGTGTGGTGGGGCAGGTTTGAAATCCTAGTACTCGGGGAAGGTGAAGCAGGAAAATATGTTCAGGCCCAGCCTGGCAACTTTTGACATAGTGAGACCCTGCCTCAAAGTAAAAAATTAAAAAAGGGCTTGGGACATAGTTCGGAGTGAAGGCCCTGGATTCAGTCCCCAGTCGTTCCTTCCCAATACACATGAAGAAAAGAGAAAGAATTGTTTAACAATTTGTAAGTTGAAGGAACCCTGGAGTACTGTAAAGATCTCAAAAATGAAGGAATTTGCCACAAGTTATAGGTGCTCCCTGTGATATCTGGTAGAGAGCTTCTTTGAGTTGATATGAAAATAGACTTTAAAAAGTCTAATTGGAGCTCAGGGCCAGCCTGAACCACAAAGCAAGACCCTGTCTCAAAAACAAAACAAAACAAAATTTAAAAAACCCCTAGCACCTCTAGGTTTGGTCTTCTTCTATGAAAAAAGATCAAATCTACGAGGACTTACAGAAAAGCAAACTCTGTAGGTCTATGCAGTGAACTAACATTATGCTACATCTATATAAATATTAGGTTCAATATGAACAATCTTTTTTCAGGAGATCGAATATCTTTCTTTCCTATTTATTTATTTGAAATTTTTGAGACAGGGTCTTGCTGTGTAGCTTTAGAGTGGCCTCAAACTCATAATCCTCCTGCCTCAGCCTCCCGAGTGCTGGTGTGACAGGAATCTTTGATGGTTCAACCAAATGGAAAATATGGGCTTCAGGGAAAAAACCATTCACTATTTTAACCTTTTAGGTGATTTGATTCTATTCTTTCATTAACTTTGAGTTGTTTTTACAACTGTATAAATTATAGATCAGTGGAATAACAATAAACATTCTAGTGTATATACAAGTAAATACATTTTCTCTTTCCATATGAATAGATATGTAAATGAATCCTCCCATGGTGAAAGGAATCAGTTTCGCCTACACATCCACCTACACATTAATTTCAATATTCCTGTCCTACTGTTTTCTGGAATCTTCCTTGCATTCTCTTGCACACTTGCTATAATATCTGTTTGGTTCTCCAGCAACAGATTGAGTAAAGTCTTTTAACATGTATTTACTATAGCTATATAAATAGTTTTATTTCCTTTGATTTGGTTGAAGGCACTGTATTTTTCAAATCATTGTTTATTGGTCCTAAAATCATTAGGTTCCAGTCCTCAATTTTAAAAATTACATAGGAATTCAACTCACACTGCTATAATAAAAACGAGCGCTGTTTCACGAAACTTTTAAAGTTATACATATATATATTTACTCTCCATTGATTTCAAAGTACTTTTGACTTTCCTTGTTTTGAGACCTAATGTGTTCATTTTTTTGTTTGTTTTGTTTTTTGTTTTTAGGTTTTTTTTGAGACAAGGTCTCGCTTTTGCAGTTCAGGCTGGCCCTGAGCTCAGCCTCAAACTCACACCACAGCAATCCTCCTGCCTCTGCCTCCCGAGTGCTGGGATTACAGGCGTGAGCCACCACGCCCGGCACTGTGGTATGTGGTACTGACTGCTACTGGGTGTGAGTCTCCACACCCAGTATTGTACGTGGTTACCCGGGATCAAACCCAGACCCTTGCGTTTGCAAGACAGGCGCCGGAACCACTGAGCTATATCTTGAAAGACAGGAGCTTCTCTTGAGCAAAAGAATTACCTTCATCTGCACCAGAGCACTATACTGTCACCATCTCCCCACCCGGTGCTGGGGCGTGGGCTTGCTGGGCAGACCTGGGACACATCTTGCAATTCCTCTGGCTGCTTTTACCCTGTGAAGGAGAAAAAGTGACAAATAAGACATCATGAGTGAAGTTTTTCTATGAACTATAAATCACTACTCAAGTTCTCTGTGCAGGCTAAACCTGAGCATGGAGAGAGCAGAGGGAAGGCCCTGCTGTCTAGGAACCTCCTGGACGATCCCGATGGCTCCTCTGCCGATGAACCGGGAGGTTTGCGGCGTACGCTGCCTGCCTCAAGACCCCCGGGACTACACGCACACACAAATGCACACAGCATCATTACCCTTCTGGGATTTTTTGCACAGACCGTGTGCATGCCGCATGACTCTTGATAAGAGTTTGAAGGTGCTGGTGACTCCCCCCAAATTAAGATTTATTACACTACAGCAGGATTTCACAACCGTGGCCCCATGGAAAGTTCTGGTCTCAAGACTTCCTTTTTCTGTGCATTGTAGGGTACTGAGCAGCATCCCGGGTTCTACTTGCTACACAGATATCAGTATCACAACTCCCCTCACACCTTCCCAAATTCTGACAATTAATGTTGCTAAAGGGCAAAACTGCTTGAAAGTCACTGCTTCAAAGCAATTTAGAAATGGAGAGAGTACAAACTTGGCATTTGTGGCACATGCCTATAATCCCAGCGCTCAGGAGGCTGAGGCAGGAGGACTGTCATAAGCTCCAGCCCGATCTGGGCTGCACAGTGGGTTAAAGACCAGCCTACATTCCAAAGTGATCCTATCTCAATAAGTAAATAAATGAAATAGGTATAGTGCAGAGAGGGAGATTCCAACTAATGAGACCCCCGCCCCAATACCCCTTGCTATAGTTTGGATACTGAATGTTGCCCAAAAACCTGTGTTGCAGTTGTGGGTTTAGTCTTCTGGGTGATGCTCCTGGGAGCGGTGGGACCCTGAGGACGTGGGCCTTGTAGAAGGCCCTCCTGTCACTAGGATGTGCCCCTGAAGGGGACAGTGGCTCCCTGCTCCTTCTTCTCATTCTTTTGCTTTGCAGCCATGACGTAAGCAGGCAGCTCCACCATGTGCCCCTCCCCCCTGCCATCGGCCATTGCCCCCAGAAGCCCAAAGCAATGTGCCTACCTGATCTTGGCCTAGAATCTCCAAAACCACAAGCCAAAGTAAACCTTTAATTACCACAAATACTTGTTCTACTAACAGGAAGCTGATCTTCCCATCACCCTAAAATCAGAATCTTGGCTAGTTTGACTCCCACTTTTCCTAGCCTAATGTCTCCTCAAATCTCCCTTCAGATCTGATCACACTTATTCTCTATCTCCCCTCCCATCTTGTCATCTCAGAACTTCCATCCTTGCTATCTCTTCAGTCCAGGCCAAACCTGCGCCATCTTAGCCAAGAATTCTCCCCAAGGCCACGACAGGTTATTCTTCCTAAAGCCTAACTCTCCAGGCCTCTCTCAGTGAAAATGTCTCTCTCTATGGAGCTTGGCACACCCTCACCCCTGTATGAGCTCAGCCCAGCTCCAACCTCCGTTTCTTCTACAAGTCCAACTAGTGGCATTTAGAAGAGGAACAAAATAAATCTGACCAAACCACATCAGAAAAAAAAAAAAAAAAAATCAAGCCCTATAAATGGTATTGGCCTTGGAAAGCAGAAATGTAAAAATAAAAATATACCTCGTTTTGGAATTGAAGTTTACAGTCATTATCTAATCGTGACAGCTCAGTCTCCTCCATATGCAAGGTCTCACGGAGGGTTTAAAGCAAGATCTCAAGCTGCCAGACCCATTCAGTCCATGGGTTAGCAAAAGCCTTTTGGAAGACAGTGAAATGAATTAGAATGGAGGCGGAATGGATCTGCGTCATGTGCGCCGGGGTGAGCGCCTCCCTGTAAACTTGTGGCTCAGTAACTAGACCTGCAGACACAGGATTTGCACCTTAAACATATTTCGCAGTGCAGGATCAGTAAGAAAGTTTGGAAACCATCTATAGAGTCAGAACTAGAAAGAGAGGGGAGACAATCAGCAAAAAGTGCAAGGTCACGGAGACCTCTGCACGACTCGCCGGACAGGCTGGAAGGTGCAGGCTGGATGCACCCTGGGTGGACGGCCGCGGCTGGGGAAGATGGGTGAATGTGGGGGTCCCCCCGATGTGGGGGTGTGAGGTTCATTCAGTTCAGGGGTCCTGTGGGCTGGGGAAGACGAAAGGAGGCAAATCGTAGGTGATCAACAGGGAGTAGCCCGAGCCCAGCGCGCATGGCCGGGGGCCCCCCTTCTAACACCAGCCCGGGACCTGGGAGGGCTGAGCGGGGTGCGTCCTTCCGCGCAGGACCCTCCCCGCCCGCGGGGCCCCGTCCTCACCGGCGACGGAGCCGCGGCGGTCCCTCAGCCCCGACTGCTGCAGCCCAGTAGCACAGGAAGCCGCCCGTGAACCCTCTGGCCACCAAGACCCCGGCGCCCGCTCCCCTCCCCCAGCGCCCCTTCGGGAGCGAGTCTCGTGCCCGCGCGCGCTCCCGCCAAAAGCCGGCCTCTCACAGCGACGCACGGGCTCCTGGCGCGCATGCGCAGCAGGGCCGCGGAGCAGACCTGAGGCGCTCCTTCGGGTCTTCGTGCGCGGCACCGACGGACGGAAATCCGGCCAATCGGCGTGCGGGGGCGGATCCTCTGCCACGGAAGAGCGGAACGGGTCCGGGATTGGACGCTGCGACCGGGGGCGGGGCGGGGCGGGACAGAACTGGGCGCTCTTAGCCAGTGACCGCTGGGTGGGCTTGCGG
>PVIR01025083.1:0-15442 GCA_004026965.1 Petromus typicus | reverse complement strand
AGGGGCGGTAGGGTGGGTAGGGCTATGGGAAAAAATGAGAATTAAGTTGTGTCTTATACTGATACAAATCCCAATTATGGGGTGCAATCATGATGTGTATATGTAATGTACCAATAAAGATGAAAAAATTTAAAAAAAAGCGGATTGAGTGCTATTAAGAGAGGAAATATTAAAACTGCTGGTCATGAGCATAGGAAAAACACCTAAAAGTGCACACACATAGCAAGAAAGGTTTCCTAAAAAACAGCCTAACATCATAGGAAACTTGCTTGCTTTGTGAGACCGTGTCTGAAGACTAAAAGTGGAAAGGACTGAGTGTGTAGCTTGGGGTTAAAACTCTAGATTCAATCCTTAGTACCGCAAACATACCCAAAAAATATAGAAAGAAATATAGAAAGAAAAAGACAAAGAAAGAGGAAGGAAAGGAAAGTGAGAGAGAGAGAGACAGAGAGAGACAGAGAGAGAGAGAGAGAGAGAGAGAGAGAGAGAGAGAGAGAGAGAGAGAAAGGAGAAAAGAAGGAAGGAAGGAAAGAAACTTCCCACAAAGGAAAAAAATTCTACATTCTGCTTCCTTCCCTGTTTAATTCCATCAAATAATTAAGGAATAAGTAATGCCTATTTTTCACTTTTTTTTTTTTACAGGATCTCACTTTGTAGTTCAGGCTGTCCCTGGCTCACTACATAGCCCAGACAAGCCTTGAACTCAGCAATCCTCCTGCCTCTGTCTTGCAAGTGCTGGGAATATGGGTGTGAGCCACAAGGCCAGGCACTGTGGTACGTGCTACTGATTTCTGGTGAGTGTGAGTTACCACGCCTGGTATTGTTTTATGTCATTACTAGAAATTGAACTTGGGACCTTGTGCTTGCAAGGCACACACTGGAACCATTGAGCTAAATCCTTGGCCCTTTCACAAACTTTTAAAAAATGTAGGTGAAGGAAATATTTCTGCTAATTTTATGAAGTCAGCATATTCTTCTCCCCTTCTCTCTTTCCTCTCATTTCTTTTTTTTCCCCCTTGTCTTCTCCTAAATATAGACATTTTGATTAACAGTGAAGAATATCCTAATAATTTCAGAAATGTGAAGATAATGAGTATGCTGCTTTTTCATTACACCTTTCTCACCTGTTTTAGTTTTAAGTTTATCCTATCTAGATTGCTCTGCCTGTTCAGGAGATCTTGGGCCTGGCCTGTGGGACGTAGTTTGGGGGAGAGCAGACAACGGGTGAATGTGCAGATAGAAATCACTGTTCATGCCAGTTCACGTGAATTCACACAGACAAGCACCATCATTGCTCACTGAAGTCATTCACCCTGATGAGGATGGTATGTGCTACCAAAGATCTCAGCACTAGTCTTTGTGTTGTCATGAGACTTTCCTGTGAGTAGGTTATTCATAAAGAATAAAATCATATTTCTCACACATCTGTAGGCTGGTAAGTCTAAGGACTAGGTGCTGGCTGCTGATGGGTGCTCACTGCTTCTACGATGGCGCTTTGCTCCTATCTCTGCTGGAGGAGAGGAGTGCCGTGTCCTTACATAACAGGAGAAGTCAGAGCAAGTGAGAGACAAAAGCTATGCAGAGACGCTTTATTTAAGCCTCAGTCTCATTCAGGTGCCATCGTAGGCTATGCATATCCTAAAGGAACCTCTTAGTTTTTAACTATCACAGTTGTCTGTTGAGTTTCAGCACTGGAATTTTGAATGAGGTATATGCAAACCTTAGTGGTTTCTTCAGCAAGTGGATGTATTATACATAGCAGACAAATGGAATTATGCATCATAGGTATTTACATTCAGAATGGTATAGACGTTAATGTCCCCATTCCGGCTCTGAATGTCTTTAGGAATCAGGATTGTTGATTGGTTTATCTACCCACTCACCCAGCAGAAAAATTGATCGTTTAGAACAGGTAATTTTATGTAAACCTTTCCCTTCCCTGCATCAGCTCACAAATCAGAAACACAAAACCCTGGAAAGTTTGGCATCTTCACTAACCTGGAAACTAGCAGTGTTCTCTGGAGACTTCAAAGGAGCATGGGTTAATGGGAGCATTTCATTATCTGGTGAAATCTTGGCATGCCTGGGGACCAATTAGGGAATTCTTGAAGTCTTTCCTCTCCCAACCCAACAACAACTTCAATAAGGGTAATTTAGAAAATTGCATACTTTAGATACCGACTTCCTAACTTTTTATGAAATGTTTTCTTGTTTTGCATTAGAAGTCTGTATTCCACTGAAACATAGGCATAATAGGGATGTGTTATTAACCCGTTTACAAGGGATAGTTTAGTGTTGTGACTCAACCTGACACCTGTGGTTTCCTGCGACTCTCATTATACGCTGTGCCACAGTTGTTGGTGTAAGTTTGCAAAGGACTTTTTCTTCTCTTCTTCTATGATATTGAGAAATTAAAATTTTGATTTAAATGAAAAAGGATATTTGCAAATCATAGAAAACATTACTTTTGACTCTGACTCTGAAGATAACATAATCTTATTCTTGTGTCAGAAGCCAGTTCTGGGTTTGCTAAAATATTAAAATTATTATACAACATTGATTAGAGGCAAGGTTGGTAGGTTTTAAAAAAGTGTTAATGGACATGCATGAAATGAGTGAGTGCAATATCGGAAAAATTTTAAATATTAATAAAGTTAAGTAGTAATAAATCAGGAATAAGCATTACTTAAGAATTTAAGAAGATCTTAAAATGTTGGTTGAATGAAGGAGATGCATTAAATAAATTTTTCTCCATATTTTTTATGCTTGTGGGATATAACACAAACATCTTCACTCACCAGGACTATCTGTCCTGTTCAGAAATATGACAAAATTATGTCTGAAAACAGTGTATGCTAATGTTCAGTTGTAAACTACAGAAAATAAAAAGGTGAGGGCCACTATTTTACTGGCCCACTGAAGTTTTTCAGTGGTGGGGTGAGTTGTTCCTCCATTCAACCAAGCTCCATTAAGTGAATGATACATAAATTGAGCTTCAACTGCCTATTTGAAGGTTGTTGCCCTTGCAGAAAGGAGGCATGTGAGTATTTGAGACTTGTAAGGGCACTGGTGCAGTGCTAAGGAAATCCTCGTCGGCCTCTTTATGATACTTCATTTTCAGAATGGCCAATTTTCTTTTTGTTACTACAGATAGAACCCAAGGCCTAAGAAGTGCTTTCCACATACGTTATCACTGAGCTATATCATCAGGTTCCACTGTTGCATTTTTTATATTTTTTGCTGTTACTTTCTCATGAGTGAAGCTACATTTCTAAAAACTGAGATGCCATCTAAAGATATGGTTTCATCACTCGTTGGAACAAAATACGTTTGAGTCATATATTGTGAAGAAGATGGCTCTAGTACTAACTGTCCATGCTGTCTTGGTAGTTTCTTTCATTTATGTGAAATTTAGATCAACTTCAGTGCATTTGTGTCACATTATGGCATTTCATCAGTGCAAAGCAGGTTAGTCCTTTTTTCAGTTGTCTTTATTACTGGCAACTCTGATAATGGGTGTGATGTATGAGAAAGGCTGAGGCGGTAAAGCTGAGAGTACAACATGAGAAATAAGTTCACATAATGAAGAACACTTATACTACTACTGGACAAATCGAATTTTTACAATCTAAATACTTTTCTATTCAGATCTAAAAGTCAGATGAAAGAGATACAAATATTGTCAATACAAAAGAACAAAATTTATTCCATGTTGATTTGGTCACAAATTTACTGAATTCAGGTACTGCAGAGGATCCTGTTGGTGATCATCTAGATCATATCTGTTCTCTCTCCAGCATCTAAACTTTTTGCTGCTCCAAAAATGACCTTTTCATCTTCTTCAGAGGATGGCTGTTGTATTTTGGATTCTCCTTGGCACTCAGGGAGAGGCTAAGATCCTTTCTGCTTTTCTTCCATTCTCTCCTTTTTATTTTTGAGACAGTGTCTCGCTTTGTAGTTTGGGCTGGCCCTGAGCTCAACCTCAAACTCACATCACAGCAATCCTCCTGCCTCTGCTTCCCAAGTGCTGGATTACAGGTGTGAGCCACCACGCCCGGCACTGTGGTATGTGGTACTGATTGTTGCTGGGTATGAGTCTTCACACGCTGTATTGTATCTGGTTACCCAGGTATCGAACCCGGGTCCTTGTGCTTGCAAAACAGGCACCAGAACCACTGAGCTAAATCCCTGGCCCCTTGCTTCCCTTCTCTTAAAAGTCACATACTGCAAGAGCTGACACTGTTGACACCAGAGTTAGATTCTGGAGTGGAAGTTGATGCTCAAAAGCTGCCAGAAGGATCAAACTGAGTCTAGATCATTACCTAAAGTTAGATCTTTTCTGGCATCTTCATGTTTTTCCTGGCATCTTTCTTACTCCAATTGTTTGCATCCACTTGCTGTATTTTCAGCTTATAAAACCCAATAGTGAACATACATGATGGGCTTTAACAGATTTCTTATCATCTTGCTTATCCACCATGATGATATTGTTCTGTCTTCTTTTCATTGTTTTTTCCTGGTATTACGATTCAAACTCAGGACCTTGTGCTTGCCAGGGCATATGCAGTGCCACAGAACTATATCCCAGGCTCTGTATTGTCTACTTTTAGAAGATTCAATAGGAAATTTTTCTCACTAGAGCATTGCATTCTAGTTAATAGTATGTAGTTTTTAGAATTCCATAATATATGTACATCATAGCCAAGAAAATGATGAATTCAATAAATAATGAATTCAATAAATCTCTCATACAATATTATGTCTACAAACTCTGGGATATTCTTAATATGTATTTTATGGAGATTTAAGTCTTTTCTCCTCTTTAATAAAATGAAAGAAACAGTAATAGTATATGTAATGTGTGTACAATAAGAAGGTGCCTGGATTTTATACAAACACAAGATTAAAAAGATAAGGCTTGAAAGAAAGCTTTTATGAAATTTCACTTTAAACAGGATTTTTTCTAAGGTATAAATTTGCTTATGAGGCTTTAAAATTATTTAGCTGTATTCTGTGTTCTGTGGGATTAAACAAAGTTATTGAAGCATCATAATTAGTTTCGTGATCTGGAATAAACGTTAAGTCAGTGAAATACAAAGGTAAAGCTTATCTTTATTATTTCTAAGAGAGATACTAAATTATGAAGAGGAAATTTCATGAGTTTTTCATCATTGAGATATAGGAAGAACTTCTAATGCATTGAACATGTACTAAAATAATTTTTTTCAAGGACTATGCTGTATAGTCATTTTGTCCATATTATCTTCCTTATTCTGAGATCAGTATTATTTTTTCCCCATGTTTTAGTGAAGGAAACAGAGTCGGAGAAGTAGATTTCACCAAATCACACATCAGTTACCAGCAGAGGCCGGATTCTGACCTTGGTAGATGAGATTCAACTTCTTTGCTGTTTTCCATCTTCTCATGTGCTTAAAAAGTGGGAAATACTGTATCTTTCCACATTTAGTTTTAAATGTACAGTATTTCTAAGCAGTTGCATTGGCCATCTATACCATGATAATTCTTTTTTTTTTTTTAGGTTTTTTGAGACAAGGTCTCTGTTGGTAGTTCAGGCTGGCTCTTAGCTCACCTTCAAACTCACATAACAGCAATCCTCCTGCCTCTGCCTCCCGAGTGCTGGGATCACAGGTATGAGCCACCATGCCCGGCACTGTGGTATGTGGTACTGGTTGCTGCTGGGGTGAGTCTCCACGCCCAGTATTGTATGTAGTTACCGAGGATGGAACCCGGGTCCTTGCACTTGCAAGACAGGCACCGGAACCACTAAGCTAAATCTCCGGCCCCTGTACCATGATAATTTTAAGACTGATGCTTTTCTAGAAAATTTATTCTGCTACATAGATTATGTTGTCTTTTGGCATTTTTATGCTAAGACGCAGGGAGCAAGGTTTTACTGCACTTTTTCAACATCTCAGTAATATTTAGAAGAGAAAATAAATCATAGAGTAGAAGGCATTCATGTGTAACATTCTGCTACTCATTTGTGGGAGAAGTGAAAAATACATACCCGCTGCTGACAAACATCAGATTCCAGATTCCTCTCTTCGTGTTTATCCTCGTTTCATATCACTCACGGAGGGAAGATGCTTGCCTTTTGATTTATGTTCACTGACAAGAAAAACGTCTATGAGGATTAATTGCACTGCTCTAGATTTTGCTGTGATCCTTACCTCTGTAGCCTCACCTCTGAGGCAAAGAAGTGTCTTGTGTCTGGCCACAGACAAATACTTACATTTACTTTTTTCTAACCAAGTGATGGTATTGAACGGAGTATTTTAGTGATTTATTGTAATTTAGACTTTGGTCTCAAAAGGGCAGTGTGCTCCTAATAGTATGACGATCATATATAACTTTATCTCATGGAATTCAGTGATGTTACAAGCCTAAAAAATATTCATATTTTATTACTTCATTACTTTGTATCCAAATAATTGATAAAGGATTTCAGTATGAAGATTATTATTTAACCATTATTGGAGTATAGAGTAAGTTATTCAGATACTCAATAAAAGAAATAAACAAATCTTGAGATAACTATATGATAGAATTTAAATAAAAAGGAATAATAATGCCTACATAATTTTTATTCTTATAAAAATTATTTATGGCTTAACGTTAAGTGCCAAAATCAGGATGTAAACTTCTTAGTGCATCGTCATCTGAGAGAGAATACATGTAAAAAGAAATATATTAATTTTAAACATCCTCTATGTTAGACTGTGAGGATAAAAATATTTTTTCAAAAATTTTTTAATATGAGTTTTCAGCAATATATACTCTAATAGTAAACAATTTATTGAAGAATATAAACAAGAGATTAGAGTGCTTTAGGGAATTTTTTTTTAAAGTTTTTTTTGAGACAGGGTCTTGCTTTGTAGTTCAGGCTGGCCCTGAGCTCAGCCTCAAACTCACATCACAGCAATCCTCCTACCTCTGCCTCCCGAGTGCTGGGATGACAGGCATGAACCACCACACCTGGCATTGTGGTATGTGGTACTGGTTGCTCCTGGGTGTGAGTCTCCACGCCCAGTATTGTATGTGGTTACTGGGGATTGAACCTGGGTCCTTGCGCTTGCAAGACAGGTGCTGGAACCACTGAGCTAAGTCCCTGGCCGTGCTTTAGGGAAATTTAAAAAAATGTTATGCACAAAAATTTGGATTCTTGAGTACTGGTGCATAAATTACCATGTAATAGTCACATCTAGCCTCTTGCCTATTCTTGTAAATAAAGTTTTATTATAACCCAGTTACTGTACCCATTCATGTACTTAATGTCTATTGCCTCTTTTGCAATCTAAGACTAACTGAGTAGATGTGATTGTGAAGGCAAAATTATTAATCATCAGTCCTCTATGTATTTTCCAATTCCTGTTACATAGTAAAACAATTTTAATAAATGAATCTGTTATCCTTTTCAACGTATCCTCAAAATATCAGCTTACTTTCCTTCAAAATTTTTCAGCTTCTACATATTCTAGAGGTATATTGCCTTTTAAGTTTAAAACACTAAAACAAGCTTTTGTATACATTCATATTGAGATAGAACGTAGTATGCTGATACATTCTTTTTCTTTGGTACTGGAAATCAACTGAGGACCTTGCACTTGTGGCCAGGTGGGGCATCACTGAGCTATTGCCTCATCTCTGACATATTCTTATGAGAATTAAATCATGTCATGTACTGGTAAAAATTCTCAATGTCAAATGTGACCATAATGTGTAAATTATAAAGTGTACCAATAAATCAATTTTTAAAAACCTAAGAATTTTGGTTTTTTTTTTTTTTTTTTGTACTAGGGATCAAATTCGTGACCTGGCACTTGTGCAATAGGCCTTGAAATCACTGAGCTAACTCTGAGGCAAAATAATTTGTGAAAGATATTAGGTGGCTAGAATTTAAGATAGATTTCCCTTTCAGATATGCAAAAACAGTAAGGAGACTCTTTAATCTTGTTCCCACTTCTATTCTTTGTTCGGTTTATTCTTACATTTTTCTAGGTGTAGAATGTTTTTTTTTTTTCTTAAATGTTTATTGGTACATTATGAATACACATCAGCATCGCATTCAACTTTGAGAGTTTGTACTAGAATATGACATGACTTGATTCTCATTTTTTCCCTTTTCCCCCTACCCTGCAACCCCCACCCTCTATATGCACAATCTTTGTTTTCTTTTTTCTTTATTATTACCACATTCATTTTCCCCTTATTATTTACCCTTACACTCTCTCTCTTTTTAAATATTTTCTACTTCACAGTATCAGCTATACATACTATAACTCATTTACAACTTCATTTTCTCATACCAGAGAAACGATACGATATTTACACATCTGTGATCTGTTTATTTCACTTATGAGGACATCCTCAAGGTACATCCATTTGGTTATGAATGACTCAATCTCATCATTTTTAATGGCAGAGTAATACTCCATTCTACAAAAGAACCACATCTTTTTTATCCAATCTCCAGTTGATGGACATTTGGGTTGTTTCCAAGACTTAGCAATCACAAACTGAGCTGCTATAAAAATGGGTGCGCATATGTCGCTGTGAAATGACTCTTAATTCCTTTGTGTATATACCTAGGAGAGCGATGGCCGGGTCAAATGGGACCTCCAATCCTAGCTTTTTGAGGAATCTCCACACTGATCTCCACATAGGTTGTACAAGTCTACATTCCTACCAAGGGAACAAGGGTTCCCTTTTCTCCACAGCCTCACCAGCATTTATTGCTGGTTGATTCTGACATGGCAGCCATTTTCTGTGGAGTTACATGAAATCTCAGTGTTGTTTTCATCTGCATCTCTCGAATGACTAATGATGTTGAGCATTTCTTCATATACTTCTTAGCTGTTCTTACTTCTTCCTCTGAAAAGTCTCTATTCATTTCAAATTAGGCATAGAATGTTAATGTTTCGCAATAAAACTAATATTTAGACTATTCTACATTGCTTTTTGCTTTCCTCCCAAGTCATTATTTACTTTTCTTCTTTCATAACTTACTAATGTCTTCTTTATGCTTAGTGTAAACTACATTAAATCAAAACTTTTATTACTAGATCATATGCCATGAGTGTCTTTAGCTTTATTTAAAAAACCTAACAATTATCCATTTGAATTTCTAATTGATCATTTCTTGTACATAAGAAAGTACTTGATGTTTGTACATCAACCTTGTATGTTACAAAGGTGCTACTATTGCTAATTCTAATTGACTCTTTTCCACAGACAGTAATATCATTTATGAAAACTAGTACTTTTTCCTGTCTTATTGATTTGTCTTTATTGATTATCTTTTTGTATTGTGTGGAGCTTCTAGTATGATGTTGACTTGTCATTATCAGAGATGACATTTTTGCCTTGTGTGATACTCTGTGTCTCCCCCAAATTTATATTGAAGAGTGTTATCCAGTGGGATAGTTGGAGGTGGGATTTTTGAGAGGTGCTTTAACTATGAAGTTGAATTCCTTATAATGGGAGCAGTACTTCCGTAAAAGAGCTCTCAGTGAACTCGTTCATCTCTTCTACCTTCTGAGGATACAGTGAGAAAATGGCTGTCCATGTGATAGGAAGGAGGTCCTCAGCAGCCTCGGAGTGCTCCAGAACCTTGATGTTGGATTTCTCAGTCTTTGAAAGTCAGAGCAACATATTTATGGTGATTAAAAGATACCTAGTCTGTGATATTCTCTTATAAGAGTCTAGATTGAGTAAGTCATCTTATTTTTTATCTTAGAAAATAGTGAAAAGTGTTGTTTCATGACATTAACTGTTAGCTGTTGGGTTTTGGGAATTTTCTTTTTTACATGAAGGGGTTCCTCTCTATAATTTTTTCAGAGTTTCCACAATGAATCACTGTTATATTTCACTGAATGCTTTTTTGCACAAATACAAATTATAAGGTTTGTTTTCTTCTTTCTTGATGTGGTAGGGTATACTGATTAATTCTTGAATGTTGGGGATGTCTGATCACTATGTGGTACTGGAATTGATTTTCTGATATTGTATTGATGATTTTTGCATGTACTATTCCTGAGAAGTTTTAAACTAGCAATTGATTTTAATTTAAGAGAGAAAAATAATCTATTATGTACATTGTAATGTTTTAAAATATGCATTCTGGAATAATTACATCAAGTTATAACAATATGTATTGTTTCACATAGTTGTTGAAAAGACTTAAAATCTATTTTATCAGCAACTTTGACTTATACAATACATTATTCTTAACAGAAGTCACCATGCTGTGTTGTAGATCTCTTGGATTTAGTTCTCCTGTCTAACTGAAAATTTGCATTCTATGATCAACTCTTTTCTTATTCTCTCCTCTCTAACCCCCAAGTAGCATTGCCACCTACTGTCTGCCTTAATGAGTTGAACTCTTCTAGGTTCCACATACAAATGAAAGAATAAAATATATGCATTTCTGAGGCTGGCCTATTTCATCTAATAAAATATCCTCTATGTTTGTCCATGCTGTCACAAATGACATTATCTCTTTCTTCTTAAAGGTTGAATAGAACTTGATTGTGTGTGTATAGAAAACATTTTTTTCATTCATTGATGGACCTTTAGGTTGGTTCTCTTTTTTGGCTCATTACTGCAATGAACGTGAGAATGCAAATGTCTTTCTGATGTAATGATTTCATATGTATATGTATACATCTATCTATCTGTATATGAAATTGCTGGATCATATCGTAGTTCTGTTTTTATTTTGGGGGGAACTTCTAAACTTTTTTCTCATGGTCTTACTAATTTATGTTACATTCTTACATGCAGGATTTCTTTGTTCCCTATCTCCTTGTCAACACTCATCATTTGTGTTTTTGATAATTAGCCTTTCTAAGTGGTTTGAAGTGATACGTCATTGTGAATTTTAGGTTGCATTTTTTCTGATGGTTAATTATAACTGTTTTTATAAACCTTTAACCATTTGCATGTTTTATTTTGAGGAATGTTTCTTCAGTTTTTCTGCTCATTTCCTTTTCATCCAAGCTATTTTTTTCTTGTTATTGAGTTCCTTATATATATTGGACATTAAGACTTTCTCATATGTATAACTTACAAATATTTCCCTCCCATTTTATAGATTGTTTTTTTTCACTCTTTTTATTTATTTATGTATTTTTTAGATAGGGTCTCTGGTTTGTAGTTCTCAGTCTTGAACTCACAGCAGTTCTCCTGCCTCTGCCTCCCAAGTGCTGAGATTACAGGCGTGAGCCACCATGCCCAGCACTGTGCTAGGTGGTTCTGAATGCTGGTGGGCGTGAGTCTCCATACCTGGCATTGTTGTATGTGGTTACCGTGGACTGAACCTGGGTCCCTTGCACTTGCAAGGCAGGTGCTGGGACCACTGAGCTAAATCCTCAGGCAACACTCTTTTTATTTCTTTGGTGTACAAAACCTTTTAAATTTGATATACAGATGATCTTTCATAACTTAAAATATTGTATTGAAGGTGCTTTAACTAGTTAAAGCACTTTGTATGTTACAAATGTGCTACTATTGCTAATTCTAGATTTTTGATTGACTCTATTTTCCACAGACAGTAATATCATTTATGCAAAATGGTACTTTTTCCTGTCTTATTGACTTGTCTTTACTTCCTTATCTTTTTGTACTGTGTGGGGCATTAAAAGTATTCAGAGGGGATTAAAAGTATTCAGAAAAAATTGCGTGTACACGACATGCTCAGACTTTCTCTGTTACTCTTGTTCTCTGAATCACACAGTCACAACTATTTACATACATATTTACATTGTATTAGGAATTTTAAGTATATAGACATGTCCTGTATGGAGGATGTCCATAGGTTATAAGTGAATAGTATGGTATTTTGTTTTAGAAAGATTAACATCTGAACATTTTTTATAGCCAGGCAACCCTGGGACTAATGTTCTACAGTTATCACAGGGTATTATAATCGTGTTTGTCAAGTTTTGTTGTAGACTGTAGCATCTGAAATGCACATCTGTAGTTTTCTTGTAATGTGTTTAATTGGATTCCTGTAATATTTTCTCATAGAAGGAGTTAGGAAGTGTAAACTCATTTCGTAAAGAAACTGTGGATAACTGGCATGACTTTTCCTATTATTTGATGGAATTCGCCAACGAATCTACTTGGTCACAGTTATTCCTCTCCCTCTTTCTGCCTCTTTTACTTTCTTTCTTTCTTTCCTTCCCCCTCCCTTCTTTCTTTCCTTTCTTCCTTCCTTCTTTTCTTTCTCTCTCTCCTTTTCTTCCTTTTTGAAATTTATTAATTTTTATTATTTCTTTCTTAGGCATGACCTTATTCATATTATCTGTTTCTCTTTGTGAGTGATATTTAAGACTTTTAATGTTGGCCATTTTATCAAAATTATGTTTATAGATTTTTAACAATATCATTATTATCACTTTAATGTCCACAAGATCAGTAATGATAGCTTCTTTTTTTTTCCATTTGATATTGTCAATCTTCTCTCTTTTTCTTAGCTAGTTTGGGTTTGGCTATTGAGGTTTAGACAATTTATTAATTTTTTTTAAAGAGTAAGTTTCTGTTTTCATTAATATTTTTCGGTCTTAACTTTCTGTAGTTTCCTGTGAAGGGATGTGAGATTACTGATTTACTGTTTATTACCTCCAAGTAAATGGATTTGTGGTATTCTTCCCTCAGCATTGTTTCTGCTGTATTCTATATATTTTAGTAATTTTTGTTTCATTTTTATTTAGTTAAAATTTATCATGAGACTTTTTAAACCAATATGTTATTTATAAATATTATTTAATCTATAAATTGTTTATAGATAATTTAATCTATAAATTATCCCTCTTCTGTTCTGCTATTCATATTTAGTTTACTTCCATTGTAGACTGAGAACACATTTTGTAGTGGGTTTATTGTTTTAAGTTTGTTGAGTATTACATCCCACAGTGTGAACTCAGAATATTTTATGTGAGATAGTGAAGAGTATGTATTCTACAGTATTTTATAAATGTCACTTAGATCGTGTTGATTGATCTTGCGGGTTCAAGGGAGAATGGAGACACACCCTTCTGACTACACCCCCCATTAACCCCCCTCTTCTCCCACCAGCTTAACCTGTCAACAGCACATTTAGCTAGAAACTCATCAATAGATTAATTCACTGGTCAGTATTATGTCCCTCATTTCCTGCTAAAGCCCCACCTATGACTGCATGAGACTTTGGGGAAACATCTAGATAAACTATAACACAATATTCCCCAGTTCTTGAAATTGTAATTTGTGTATTTTAAGCAATATTTTGTTGCAAAAGCTACAAAAGTTCTCGTTTGAACATACTGAGTAATTCATTTATGGATATAATTCATTTAACTGCTTTGCACTTATGAACTTTAGGTTTTTTTTACTGGGTTTTGTCGTTATAAATATGTCTGTGGGGAATATCTTGTACATATGACCTCATGAATATGCAAATCTGTTGGTATTGTCTATTTCTAAATGTGGAATTACATGAGTGAGTATGTTTCACATTTTTCTAGATACAGATGTAACTAAATTTCTGCCCATGAAGGTTAAGCCAAGTTGCTTTCCCAAGAACCATAACCTTCCCAAGTTGGAGTTTAATAAGTTTTCAGTTTTGCACTGTTATAGGTTTATTTCATTATTGTTTTATTGCTCTAAAAGAAAGACTAAGAATCATTTCATGTATTTAACATCTGTAGCTTTCTCAGACCAGTGCTCATATTGTTGGCCTTGGTTTCAATTCTACTGTTGCTTTTACCTTGTGAGTTGGAGGAATTCTTAGTACATGAAATAAACTTATGTCTGTGATTGAGTCATGATTTTTTCTGTATTTAAAAAAATCTTATTTAAATTTGTAGCTATGAAAAAATTCGAATTTTTCTGGAATTGAAGTAAAATCCTCTGTTTTTTCTCATATCCCTTTAGTCTTTGCAATGGTTAGAACAGCTTTCCCTCCTGGCTTTATAGAAGAAAGTTCTCCATGATTTTTTCTAGCACACTTATGGTTGCTTTTTTGTTTAATTTTTTTATTCATGCATTCTTTAAAAATTGTGTCTTGCAGATAAGAATCCAATATTATTCTTACTAGGATTGCCATTAAGATTTTCATGTTTTTTTTGGGCTGGGGATATAGCTCAGTGGTTCCGGCACCTGTCTTGCAAGCGCAAGGACCCGGGTTCAGTCCCCGGTAACCACATAACAATACTGGGCATGAAGACTCACCCCAACAGCAACCAGTATCACATACCACAGTGCCAGGTGTGGTGGCTCACACCTGTAATCCCAGCACTCGGGAGGCAGAGGCAGGAGGATTGCTGTGATGTGAGTTTGAAGCTGAGCTCAGGGCCAGCCTGAACCACAAAGCAAGACCCTGTCTCAAAAAAATCTTAAAAAAAAAAAAAAGATTTTCACGGTTTTTAATTATAAATATTTCTCTTCTTGTTTTGGAATATTCATCTTTTTATATATTAAATTTACATAAGTACTTAAGTCTACTTACAGGTACTGTATCTTGTCTATGTGCATACCAGAAATTCATTTCTCTTAGTATATGTGTGTACATATATTGCTATATGCATGGAATATTATGCTTAATATTTCTGATGCTTTTCCCAGTACTATTTGTTGTTACATAAACTTTCTTGGCTTTCTCAACCTTATGTTTTAGCTCTTGTGTCTTTGCTGTGGCATCCTTACTGGTTTCCCTCCACTTATGATATTACATATCATAATACTTCTGGAGTGTTATTATATGTTTTACTTCCTGAGTATTATATATATTATTATAATAATCCAAAGAAACTACAGAAAATGAAATTGTAGATAGGAGGGCACCTCAACATTTTGTCCATTTTTCCCTCCCCTCAGCCTCCACACACATAAAATTCCTTTCTGTTTTTTCCTTTTTGCCATCAAATTTTTTCTTTCCTTTCTTTCACTTTACCTGTCCACCCTTTTCCTTTTCCCTTTGAACATTATCTTCCTATTTCACATCACCTATCATACATTCTGGAAATGGATGTGACAGAGTGGAAAGTTGGTAGAGTGCGAAGTTAGCTTTCTGTAACTACTGTATGTAATACAAGAGATAAATCCACAGATTAATACAGATTAATGCTTTTTGGTTATTCTCTGGAGTTTTCCAAATGAGCTTCTTAGTTTGGAGTGAAATTTAGCTAGTCTAATAAAGTACTATGTTAATGCCATGTGCATTTTTTACAAAAATGAGAAACTGAAACAATTTTTTTTCTTAGACGCATTGAGATTTTCCTTTTGAAATAAGCTTTACAGTGATTTTGGGTCATAGCAGTAAAGTATCAATCTGTACATCAAGATGCTACATCTTGGAAACAACCCAAATGTTCATCAACTGGAGACTGGATAAAAAAGCTGTGGTTCTTCTACAGAATAGAGTATTACTCTGCCATAAAAA
>PVIR01025082.1:0-25248 GCA_004026965.1 Petromus typicus | reverse complement strand
CTCTGGTAACAACAGGGACTCAATGGTCCCACATGCTGTGATGCTTCAGGGCAGAACTGCACCGGATCTCCCCCTTCTCAAGGACTATTGCTGACATCTGCCTTGCCCTCGAGGAATCCTCATCTACATAACTTCTCTAGGACTATTGTTGGTGTGGCCCTGCCTTTCTGGGTATTTTGGACTGTAGATAATAAAAGGTATGGTAGGCTAGAATCCAGAGTCCTTGCCACCCAGAATAGCATGGATCAGACCCAAGCTCAGTTTTCTCTAAGTCTCATTTCTGACTAATTATTAATTATTTCGCCGTGTGCCGTAAACTCACAGGAGACTAGAACTTAATGCAAAAGTTCTAGTTACGTTCCCTTCCCCTGTTTACTACAATATACCTGACGTATATAAAACTTTTATTCATTAATTTTGCCTCAATAAAAAGCTTATTGTGTCACAGTCTTAAGTGCACTCTCACTTGAGCTTTATGATAGTATCTCAATTCTAAATTTAAAAACCACCGAGATAGATATTTCCTCCATTTTTGTAAAAATTTTTAATGAGTTCTTGTTATGTGTCAGACACAGTACTAGGCAGTGTATGTACATAATCAAGAAGATGGTTCCCTTTCCTTTCTGAAGTTAAATAACAACGCAAGCACAATCAATAGCCTTAGTATATAAACAACGGATTCATTGATAGAGAAATTGGAGAGTCAATTCCTTTCACAATAGCATCCAAAAAATGAAATATCTAAGAATCAATGTAACAAAGATGGTGAAAAACCTCTACTCTAAAAACTACAGCACTCTGAAAACAGAGATTGAAGAGGATATCAGAAAATGGAAAGACATCTCTTGTTCCTTGGTAGGAAGAACCAATATCGCCAAAATGGCTATACTCCCAAAACTACTATATAGACTCAATGCAATTCTGATTGAAGTCCCAGCAGCATATTTCACAGAGCTAGAAAAAAATAATCTAAAAATTCATCTGGGACCACAAAATAGAATAGTAAAAGCAGTTCCAGGCAATAAGGACATGGCAGGGAGTATCACCATCCCAAATATAAAACCATAGTACAAAGTCACTGTGATAAATACAGCATGGTACCAGCAAAGTAACAAACCTGAGGATCAATGGAACAGATTAAAAGATCCAGAAACAACTCCAGATACATTAAGCCACCACATGTTTGACAAAGTAGCCAAACATTGACAATGGAGGAATGATGGCCTCTTTAACAAATGGCGCTGGAAAAACTGGGTTTCAGTCTACCAAAGACTAAGGCTAGACTTATCTCTCTCACCATGCACTAAACTAAAATCAAAGTTGATTAGAGACCTAAATATGAAAACAGAAATACTAAACCTACTGTAACACAGGCTAAATAGAACATTTGGAGATCCTGGCTTAGGGAAAGACTTTATGAACAAACCCTCTACAGCATGAGAACTAGCAGAAGGAATCAACAGCTAGGATTGCATCTTATAAAAAGCTTCTGCACAGCAAGAGTCCACCAGAAGATCAAAAAGACAACCAACAATAAGGAAAAAAGATTTAGCAACTGTTCCTCAGACAAAGGACTACTATCTAGAATATATAAAGAGTTTAAAAAAAAATTAGCCCTCCCAAATTTAAAGACCCAATCCAAAAATGGGCATCTGAAACAGACACTTTTTGGAAGAAGCAGTAAAATCAGCAAAGCAATGTATGAAAAAATGTTCAACATCACTGGTCATTCGAGAGATGCAAATGAAAAGAACACTGAGATTTAATCTCACTCCACAGAGAATGGCTGCTGTCATGAAATCAACCAACAACAAATGGATACCAGGGCTATCAGAAGGAAGAAAGGGACCCTTCTCTCCTATTGTTGTGATTGTCGACTGGCATAACCACTGTAGAGATCACTGTGGAGATTCCTCAAAAACTCAGATTAGAGGTCTGATTTGACCCTGCTCTTCCCCTGCTAGATATATACACAAAAGAATTAAAAGATTCATATCACAGCGACATATGTGCACCCATGTTTATAGTAGCTCAATTTGTGATAGCTAAATCTTGGAAACAACCCAAATGCCTATCAACTAGAGACTGGATAAAGAATATGTGGGTTTATTTTATAAAATGGAGTATTACTATGCCATAAAGAATGATAAATTGAAGTCCCTTATACTCAAATGGATGGACCTTGAGGACATACTCATAAATGAAATAAATTGGTCACAGAAGTGTAAGTCCTGTATCTTTTCTCTGACATGATAAATTGACAATGTAAATGAGTTCTGAAATTAGGACAGCTACTATGAGATAAAAAATATTCAAAGGGAAAGTGGGTAGAAGTAAGAAAAGAAGGGAAAGAAAAATGTGATGGTTAAAAAAAGGAAGCAAAACATATATGAAGGGGATAGTGGCTATAGGAAAAATTGAGAATTAAGTTGTGTCATGTACTGGTTCAAATTCTCAATGTCAAGCATGATCATAATGCATATATAAAATGTACCAATAAAATCAAATTTTTTTAAAAAAGGAATGCAAGCACAAATTATGGAATGACTATGAAGGGGAACGTCCTGAGGTCTTGCAAAGGGTAATGGGAAAACTTTGCTCTGTTTGGCTTGGGGAATGGAGGCTCTAGAGCCAACTTGACTGACAAGGTTAGGCTTTGCAGGGCACAGTGAGTTATCAAGGTGGCCCAAGTGTGGAAGGAGACAAGTTGTGGGGATGCTGGTGCATGGGAAGCTGTCTGGGTGCTGGGAAAAGGCCTGTGTTGCACATAGCACAGAGCTGGTGGGAGCCTTTGAAAGTGCCATTGTTATCGGCTATGCTAGGGCAGTGCGCACACACAAGGAGTGTGGTCACGGGCTGAGGCTTGTGAATTTCTAGGGGGAAGTCTACATGACAAGCGTGGTGAAAGCAAGGAGAACTAATGAATGGTAGCAGTAGGCAGGAGCCAGGTCCTGCTGGAGCTTGAGGAGCTGTCTGATGGGCTTTGCATTTCAATGGGGCAACACAGTTTCACTTACTCTAATTGAAGGGTTTAAGCAGACCAGTGTCACGACCTAATTTACAATTTGAAAAGATCACTAGAGTATGGAGCATGGTTAAGGAGCCTGACAGATGACAACTGACTAGAAAGTAGAAGCACTTAAAGTCCCTCTTTGGAGGAAGTGAAGGGTCCCAGGCCCAGCAAGCCTCCAGTGCTGGGCCGGACAGGTCAAGGCAGCCCAGAACTACCTGGCTAGCTCACTCCTCCTCTGACTCTGAAGCCTGGAAAGTGAGGAGGTTCAAATGCTCATTTACTGTCTTTGTAAAATCACAGCCTTATGGTGCTTTGTGTGGCAGCAATGGATAAGTTGTGTCATATACTGGTACAAATCTCATTGTTGAGTGCAGTCATGATGTGTATATGTAATGTACCAATAAAGATTAAAAAAAACAAATACAGGGGGTCATTTTCATTGCAGTAAAGGGTGATATTACTTAGGCACATAGGATTCACTGTTCAGTTTGATCTTCAAGGTTAAGAAAATTTTTCATGGAAGTTTCTAAATAGGATTAGATGCTCTTATTCCATATCAAAAGAAAACAAGCAAAAATAAATGTCTATATGAAAAATAAAACTAAAAGACTAGAACTAATTTCTATTTTGTAAAAGCAATAAACAGCATTATTATTCATTAGGAAAAGTCAGTGAAACACAAACAGAATTTAGTTGGCAAAGCGATCCGATTCATTCAAGGCCCTCTGTAATCTTATTTGTGTGTATATCCCTGCTGAAGGTCTCCCAGGGTCATATCTGTTGAGATGTGTAGGGACTGTGTGTTACCTGAGCATCAGGACAACTGACACAGAGTTTCCTTGTGAATATTAATGAATTAAAATTCTGCTTTGTCTTCTACTGTTAAAGCTAATCACTTTTTTCCATTACATCCAAAACCTTAACCTCTGATTCAATCCACTAGCCAAGAATATAAATATTATAATTCATTAGTTTGAATTTCATACATCTTAAATTTTACAGTTAATACCTGAATCACGTGCTTACTTCCTCTTTCAAGGCATGGAATTTAAAGCACGCTAACCAGCCATTACAAAAGAAGTGAAAAACCAACTTTGATCTTTACCTATGCTTAGTTTTTTATATTATGGGCATCCGTGTTTGGTTTTGAGTTCTAAGGTTTGATAAGGCAAGGCTTAAGGCAAGGCTTAAAGTGTAATATATATAATAATGTGCAACATTTAGGTTCTGGGAAACAGGAGGGCTAACATGGACTACCTAAGAGTGACGTTAGTGGGGAAGCAGCTGGACTCTGCCCTCGGTATTTTCTGTTTCAGATGTTACTTCTGTGCTTCAAGCTGTCAGATGAGAGACCTGCTCTAAGAAAGGCCTTAGCATTTACTGCTCTACTTTAGAAAATTTTCTTCCACAAAAGCAACTGGCTTTGCTATCTCATGTATGGGGCATTTGTCAGATACTTTTTTTGCCTCTTCAATTTATAAAACGCTCTTCCTGGTTGTGTTTTCATTCATGTTTTATTTCATATTTTCACCTACTGGCAACTGATCGACACCCTAAGTAAAGAAATGCTGTGCTTAGTTCTTGCTCCAAAAGGAATGTAAAGTGCTTTGTACCTTTTTTATCTCTGCAGAAGCCTTTCCACACTTACCAAAGGTCTTCATTCTACTTCTGCAGGCTGCGTGTTGAGTAGACATTCAAACCTGGAGGTCATTTTTACATAGAAGCCTCAACCTGAAAACAGGCCAGTCCCAACTTCCATTGTAGTTTTTTGGTTTGTCTGTTTACTAATACTTCTCAAAACTTCAAAATGGTCTCAGGTTAGTAAATGTCCTGTCCAAATCTAGCTACTCATTCTTTCATATCTGTATCTGCTTTAGATCTACAAGAACACAGTTGAGTAGATTCAACAGAGATGGTGCAGCCTACAAATTGTGGACTATTTATATATTTATATATATTTATTATTATATTATATATTTATTATTATATTTATTATTTATATATTTATATCTATATTGCCTTGTATCCCAAGAGCTTGTCAACCTCTCAGGTAGATACTGGAGTAATTGTGAAAAGAGCTGTCTCCCTTATTCTCACATCATTTCAATCAGTTAGACTCAGATCATGGCTTAGCCAAAAGATCTTTCATCAAACTCTCCTTTTATCTATAAGTTGACCCCTGGAAGGTGTAATCTCAAAATTTTAACAGCAGTCCATTGAAAACTCTATCATAATCTTATCCCAGGGGCCTTTCCTTTTTTGTGAGGATATCTTTGGATTAAATTCATTTTATGTGGTTTATTTAGCTCTTCAATATTTTATAATGCATTAAAAATTCTCATAAACATTACCAACTATAACTACAACAAGGTTTCCTGTTAACATTAGCCAAATATCTGAATAGTTCACAATCGGTATTTAGAAGCAAAAGGGGAAAATTGTATTGAAGCTTATAATTTAACTACCAGTTTGATTCTAGGAGAGAAAAACATAATCATCAACATTTCTGTAAGAGTCCTAGAAAGGCAATTGGCTTCTCAAATTCTCTTTCAGGTATCCAGCATCAAAATAAAATCTGATTTGATCGACATTGCTCATCACAGTAGGGCCTTACCAAGCCCTCAGAGGTCTTCAGTGTATTCCTCAACTCCCAGGTCTCATCATAAGACAATTATAGTAGTGACAGCAAAGAGGACCTGGGTGATAATTCTCCTTAGTAGAGGCCTCAGTACAGATATGGCTGTATTTCTGCTATTTCATCCCTCATTTAGCCAACAGAGCATCACTTCATTCAGTCCTGCAAACATGCATAAACATGTACACAACCAATACTAGAACTTAACACTCTGCAGACAGAAAAGGAGCACTCTCAAGGACCACAGTGGTCAGGACGGAGGAGTGAGTCATTAAGGAAGGTGACTGATGCTACACACCGAGATGCACCACACACGATGTGCTCTGAAGCACGAGGGAGTGCTGAGGGAGCTTCAGTAAGATGATGCACATTAGTCACCTCCCAAAGTGTGGGGGACAATTTTCAGGCAAAGCTGAAAGCCAGTGCAGACCCCCAGGGGCACAGGCAGTCCTGTGCATGCAAGAGGCCCTGGAGAGCAGAGACAGAGCCCTGTGCAGGGAGCAGAAAGGAGAGCTACAAACCAGTTCCTAGTGTTCAGTCAGGAGCCACACTAGAGGCCATGTCAGCCTGGAGAGAGATTATTTATATAGCTCATCTAGCCAGAAGGAGCTTTTTCTATTCCCCCACAAAGTCAATTTACACCCCAGAGGCGTCCCCGACTGCGGGTGATGTCGAGAATGTGGAGTTCATTTCAGGAGCCTTAGAGATCGGTTGTACATTTTAAAGCTGGGGAATGAAAACCGCAGCGATTTGTTTTCCCTTTGAATTTAGGATCTTCCTCACAGTATATGGAGGATGCGCTCATGTAAACCAAACCCAATGGAGCAGGCCAGAGTGGTGGGAACTTCATGGTGAACCCCTGCAATGTCCTGAAGGCCAGGTGTAAAGCCAGAGTGAGGGATGGAGAGTAGGGCTGGCCTCAGAGCCTCCACGTTGCCCACAGGACACGCTCAAATGACTCCTCAAGGGCAGATGAATAGAAGAGAATGCCAGGAGAAGGCCTGGAATTCTCTGCAGCAACTGGCTGCACAATGGGCTGAGACGCACACTCTTCTCCGCTCACTCTGGGGTTCGGCCAGGCTTTGAAGTTGGAACCGAGAACACTCATCTGACATGTAGCTTGTTCTTAAAGGTGATCAGGCTCCTGACATCCCACCCCTATCAGGTGAGGCTTCCTGTCTGATACTCTCCTCCACCTGCCTGGAACCCACTCTTCATACTGATCGTTTGCCCTGTTTCCCATTATGTGGCCTCTGGCTCCTACCACACAAAGCTGGGCATGGATAACCAAGGGATCAGGAGGTTGCAGTTGGGTTAGACAGTCTCTGCCATTCCACTGTCTTCCTCTTCTTTAATGCCATACAGAAAGGATAAAATATTCCTTTAGTGCTGGGAGCCTGGGACACTAAGAAGCTAAAATAACCCACCATTTCATTCCTTGGTTTGACAGAGGTATAGAAAGAACACAGAATCGTCCCAGCAGGGTTAGTAAGATGCTTCAAAATGAAGTCAAATGCATCACACATAAACCTATTTCATTCATATCCTTTTATAAACATCACAGCTAGTCAACAAATTCGATTTTAATAGAGGGATTTCTCTCCGGCCATTAGGACTGCATGCACACTGGAGAATTCATGAGCACATACACATGGGACATCACTGGCAGGATACACCTTATGGGAGGATTACAAAGAAACACATTTATTGGAAATGTTATGAACATTACTTTACATAACTTACCAAGTAAAAAGATTTAGATTTGTTTGGTTTGAGGAGTTTTTTGACTAAAATCCAGGCATCAGATCACTACTGTACCATGGCACCAATCACTTTCAGCTTAAAGTGGGCCTAGGAAAAGTCTTTAGTGTCGGATTATCTGAGATTCTGTCTACAGTGGGAGATCAATTTCTCTGTAAAATGAACTATAGCTTTTGGTTCCATAAGCCCAATAATGAACTAAAATAAATTCACTTACTTATTTATTCAATAAATATTTACTATTTGCTCACTGTACCTGGTGATGAACTTGACAAGGAACACATCCCAGCCTTTTGTCAGAACTGGATAGTCTTGTTGAGAACAAGCATTATAACCTTAGTCTATGTGCCCTGGGATTGCTGGGTCCTGGAGCAGGGGTGAGCAAACAGGCAGGAGAGAAGATGAAGCGCTGGACGAGGAGGGCCGAGAACACACACAGAGGAGCCCTGGCATGAGTCAGAGTGGTTGTGGCAGAACTGCTCCAAGATGAAGCAGAGCATGGAACAAGGGCCATCAATTGGTTGTTATAAACTGTGAGTAGTTTGGAGTTGCAGGTGTAATAAAATAAAAAGTCAGTAAAATAGAATGAGGACTGAGAGGTCAGGATGCTCATGTTTAAGACTGGTGTTTTCACAGGGTTTATAAGCTGTAGAATTCTCCTTTAAATAAAATTTATTCCTAAGTTCCAATATGTTACATGAAGAAAACCATGATTTATTCTTCACAGATTAAAATACATCCCTCTACTGAGTCTGAGCATAGTTTGGACTTGTGTCAGAGTTGGTGCCCCAGGGCAGGTGCATAGGGCAGTGGGGTGGTAAGATCTGCATGGTAGTTCTGTCACTTGGGCTACCAGACGGAGGGTGCATTTCATGAAGCTGGAGGCAGCAGTTGTAACGATGATCAGTACCAGATGGAGGGAAGACTTTAAGTTTGAGAAATATTTAAAAGCTCAACTTGCAGAGGTGAATGCCTTATGAGACTTACTGTAAGAAGCAGAGGTGACAGATAACGATCAAAGTTCTAGTCTATGTAAATGGGTTGGTGACTGACGGCAGAAAAGTGTTCAAGTTTTACAAAGTGCGTTGCGGGAGAGTCGGGATGCAAATAGTGAGTACAGTGGTAAGTACAAAATCAAACAAAGCCAATACAAAGCTCAGAAGAGGGCAGAATCACATGTACATCTGAGACTTACGATCGTTGGACTAGTCAGAGCTAATGTTTAAGGATGGCTTATGAAGGAATAGGCTCTGAGTTGAGCACTTCAGAGATAACCTCGACAGGAAGCCAAGGGCTGGGGTCGTGGTCTGTCATGCTCTGGGATACACAGTCAAGAGCACTGGCGTATCCAGGGTGATGAGGTCTACACAGCTTAGGACGCTCTTCACTGCTCCTTCAGGGACTGATACCTCCCAGGAAGGTGGAGAGCACGACTGTGAGGGGCAGGAATGTAGCTCGGGAGGACAGGACAGGGGACAGAGCACTCCACGGGGAAGACCACAGTCAACATTCCTTCTCAGAAGCTGAAAACACAGGCAGCCAGAAGCCAGGACAAGTGGGAAGAACCAGATCCGCACAAAAGAAAGTCACAGGAGAATCAGGGAACTAGTGAGTTCCTGACCCAACTAAAAGTATACAAATTTGACATTTTATAAAAATCAATAATTCTCACAAAACAAAAACATCTTCCATTGGAATGAGCATAGCCCACTAACCTGAAGTGCCTTCACTAATTGTCTCTACATAAAGTATAGAAAAAATATAATAACATTTTATATAAGATAAATAAGCAAAGATGAAATAAGACAATTTTGTAGAGTTTGCGACTTTTGAAAAGTGTTCCAAGATGGAGAATTTCAGCAACTTGTGGAAGACTGCAATAACATACATATCTCATTTTATTTGATGCTACATACATAAAGTATCACAGGACAATTTTTGTACATATTACAAAGGAAATACTTGCCAATCTCAAATAGTTTAGATGCTTGCCTGTATGTGCCAATGAGATTTTTTTGGCTTGATCTTTAAATCTTTTGAAACTAAAGTTGGTATTTAATTTTGTCCTCTTGCATTCAACTATTTCTCATAATATTACTTTCTTGTGCTTGTTAGATGTTGGTAATTCATTCCATGACACATCAGTGTTTTAATACGATATTTAACCTTTAACTGAGAGAGTGACCCTGCATGCACAGAATGCAGTAGTCTTGGTATTCTTTTCTCAGGCTCATTCTTCTGAGGCTGCTGTGGGAAGACCTTCAGATCTGGGTGTAACTGAAGCGGGGCATTCAGAGATGAATCACATCTGATTAACCACTTTCATGGGTATATTAATGTGTTTCCAGTGGTGAAAATAAAACTGTGTGGTGTGCAGAGACGGGCTTGTGCCCTGAGTGGTTTTCACCGTTGAATGAAGGGCACATAAGATCCAAATGAGACCTAAATCCTGGACCTGTGGAGACAGGATCCACACACTGATCCTTCCTTCTACATCTGGGATTGAATGAGGAGGATAGCTCATCTATGGTTGTTGACCCAAGGTCACAGAACCCTACTTCTCCCACGTGGCCCTGTCCACCTCTAGGGGACGTTATGTACAGGGTGTGCCAAAGTATCTAAGAGGACAAAGACTAAGGCTTTCATTGAGCTTACACAACAAGGTCTATTTCTGATTTGGTAATGATTGTTTATCTAATAGACGCATGCATGTGTAATAAAATCTGCACCTAGATTCACATCCATTCTAATTGGATAATGAGATACAGAAAGTGGCTAGCGGAGCACTTTGAAGCTCAGGGGTTTCCATCCTTATCTGGAAAAACAGCAACAAAACGAACGGTGCCAAATTCAGCTTCATCAGTTACAGTGAGTACTCTGAGATCTTTAATATGATGAAGCACCTCAAAGTCTTTTGAGGAAAAAGGAAAAATATGCTTTTGTGATTGGAAAAACTGTTTTCAGATTTAACTACCTGTGTGTGAAATAATATTGCTCTGTAAAATATTACTACCAAATATAGTATCCACCGCTCAACAAAGAACTCAATACTCTCAAATGTGGAGAAAATACTTTACAAATAAACTTCAGTGATACATGAGTATCCTGGATGAACTTTTAAATGCATAAAGAGAACAAAGGGTAGAGTTGCTTTATGAGAAAACTCACGCTATAATAAGCGAGTTGTAACTAAATTTTACAGCAGCATTTTAGCAAGAGACAAAAGAAATTGCATTGATTCTTGCCTTCGCTGGCAGCAATTGAGTCTGTATTTTAAAGATTTGAATACATGGATATTTTAAATAATGGATTACTTTAGCTTGTTTCTATCTCAATGCAAAAGGAAGCCGAGAGATGGTACTCAGTAGTGAGACGATCAGGTCAATTATATTTCAACAAGTCATTCGGAGAAAGGCTCTGGTACCACACTTCAAAACTGTTCTGGATCTCACTGTCAAATTCCAAGTTTTCTACAAACTAGCCATGACACCTCTCAGAGACACGGCTAAGCAATTTGTTTAACAGTCTCTCTCAGGCACTTACATTTTCCAAGGAGGGAATACTAAAGCATCAATAAATACTTATCAGGAAAGTCAAAGATAAGAATTAGATTAATTACAAAATGCCCATAGCATTGAAGCAGTCCTATATATAAACTAAATAAAATACTGTACCCACCAATCAGTATTTTTATCTTTACAGAATTATTTCTTAGAATTTATAGTAGATAATACATTCGTGTACATACCAGGCACTTTCATTTTGGAAATTTTTAAATCCCAATGAAAGTAAAACAGGTAAAGCTTTTCACAAACCAAAATATCACATATGAAACCAAATGGGGCCAGTTTACTTTGATTTAAACTATATAACAGAGTAACATATACAATTATTCCCAGTGGAATAATTGGTATTCTGGAGAATGACAGAATAAAATTCCACTTTTTCTATTTTTCCTCTTAAGTCACTCTAATTGTCCAAACTTATAACATCTATGCAGGAATAATAAAGCAAAATTAATACAGGAGAGGAGAAAACCACAAAATCACCGTCACCTACCACCTACTCCTCCCCACAAGCATCAATAATTTACAGCAAAACAGCACAGTCAATCTAGAAAAGCTCCACAATCCTTCTAAAACCACGAGGACTCTATTTTGTACTTGGATACCCGAGAAGAAACCAATCCATACCAAGTCCTTTTATTTAAATAACCATACACCAGTTGTTCCCTTGCAATCAGAAATGAAAAGGAAAGCTAGGGTTGTCTTATTTTGGTTTCAACATTCATAATATTTGAAGATATTATCAAAAAGGCATTTTTTAAAAGAAAAAGTCAGGATATTGAAAACCAGCAGAGACACAAGTGTGCAGGTGGACTGTGACCAAGACAATTTGGTTTCTGAATACTGCTCTCATTGGGGACTAAGTGACAGGGCAGCCACTAGCACCAAGTGGACCTTGAGCACATGAAATGCAAGTGAGCCAGACAGAAATGCTGGAGGAATAGAATATGTGCTAGATTCTGAAACTCAAAGACAACTGCAAAGTATTGCATTAATAATTTTATACTAATTTTGATTAAGTGGCTGATACTTAATCACAGTTCTGATACTGTGTTTTACTGCTTTAAGTACAATATTTCTAAATTAACGTCACCTGATTCTTTTGAATTTTTTAAAGGTACCTGCTTTAAAATTTAATCATGCATGTGGTTTTCATTTCTGTCTTGCATTCGTGGGATTTCTACTGGTCTTAGCCCATGATGATAATGATTTGTAGTGGACTTTGCAGGAAATTCTACCCACTACCTGGCTCAGACTTGGAAGAACTTTGCTACACAGAGGAAGCAGTTGTTAGTCTACTTCCTACCAAGGAGCATGTAATTTTCAACAGTCTAACCTCAGGCATAATTTGAGAAAGTTTGGGGCATAGAGAGGGGCAGGCAGGGAAGATTTCACAGGAAAAACTTGAAGTATGGGTGAAGTTGACAGTGGTTTGATTTTTTTTTTCTGAATCATGCACTTGGATATAATTCGTGCTCTAGAAGGAAGCTCCCTTTCTCTGAGTGGTAGTTTGAGGGCAAATGAGTTAAACAACATGAGCAATTGCAGCCTTCAGGACTTAGCATCATCTTCTGTGTCTCTGTGTCTCTGGGTCTTTCTTCTGTGCCTCCTCTTTATTTTTGCCTTTTCTTCTTGTTTATCTTCATTTCTTCATCTGCTCACTTTTTCTACTTTCTTTCTCCAGTGGTTATTTCTCTAACTTTTTTTTTTTTTGCTCTTACATTCTTTTTTCTTTTATTTCTTCCTTTCTATCTCTATTTTTAATTTTATGATCTATTTCTTTTTAAAATTTATATTTAATGGCCACGGCCTAGACATGACTTCTATTTTAATAGTATGCAATTTTTTCATTTCTTTCTTTAAGAAGACATAGGGGAAAATCAGAAAAAGACATTCAAATACATAAAAGTAGCCCTTACATTTACCTTTCTTGGACTGATTTTGTTTTGTCTTTAAGCATTAGTGGCTTTGCTTTTTGGTCCTTCTGAAGCGTGGTTAAAAAAAAAAAAAGAAAGCCTGAATCAGAATCCCACAGGTGGTATCCTAGGCCCCATCTGATCTAGAGTCAGATTTTGGGGGGTGAGAATTGCAGGCTTAGGAAGATAAATTTGTGTCTGGTGAATATCCAATGTATCAGAGAACATACTAAGAAGTGCATTTGATTTTCTAAAAAATATTATGGGGAAAATGTCCAATTATTTGCTTTAGTTGAAACTTAAACAGTTGAAAAAAGACCAGGCTTGAACCATAACAAATAAGTTGTCAGACTGGCATTAAATATACTCTCTTTAAAACTGGAGTATGTTAATTGGCATTGTTATTATGAATTTGTGGGAATGTATTTCAGAATAGCTCAGTAAAAACTGTTATTTCTGGAAAACCAGCCATTCAACTCATATGAAGCAGTCAGTGCCACACCCTGCAGTACACAGTCCATACTGCTATTACCTTCTGTGTAGGGTGTGCAGTCAGCTCTATGTTCCTTAACCCAATTGCTTTTTGGTTCAGGAAATTATGAAAGAAATAAAATCTAGGAAACCTAGTTTCACTCATTACTCTCTGATTACTGCCTATAAATATTTTGGGAGGGTGGACTCTCAAAGCAATGCAACACTTGTAAGCCATTTACAGCTGCCTTTTAGGAATCACGATTTAAAATGAACCAGCACACAAGGCTCTTTTCTGATTACAGTTGGATCCTGTTACAACTGATATTATCAAAATTTGTGCTTTTAAAGTCTCCAGGCTTCGAACTCATAAAGCTTTGATATAATGTTTAACAACATATATGTTTTCTATTCCAAAGTCTCTAATGTGCAAGAAATTAAGCCAAGGAGAGATTACTTCTTCCAGACCATGAAAAATACTTTTATTCAGAAAGCAGTAAAGTAATATAAAAGTTTATACGAAGCTATCTAGAATAAATGGTAAATCTATCAACAACCAAGTAAATGCCCAAATATAAACATGCAAGGAGAATAAGAAAACTTTCCATTCATACCTTATTGTGTGTCTGAGTCTGTCCAACCAGGATGAGGATGTTGGAGGAGATGATAGACAGGCAGAAGTTGATTAGAATTATGGATCTCTCAGAGCGTATGTACCTAGCAAAAGAGAGAAAAAAAGCCCACTTCAAAATCCCACAGAGAGACGACAGGTCCTAGATTGTGCTATTGGTGGAATTCTTCTGGAAAGGCACACTTTAAAGACATGAAAACGTTAAAAATGTTTCTTAAAAATATGGTAGAGACCTAATTTTATGGTGCGTGGGCATATTCAGGAGCCCTTTACTCTGATTGTTTTCCTCAGACACTAGTGTGAAGAATATGGCACTTCTAACACAGGTCAGTTTGCACATCTGTGATCCTGACACACTGCACTAGAAGCATAAAATTCCAAGATAAGTGAGTACAACTACCTTTATAAATGTATATATTCATGCATATGAGCCTTTGTATTACCACATATATCAACCAACAGCAACTGAGTATCAAAAGAAACCCCCATACTTTCTGAGCAAAGAATCCCTCTGTTAGAAGGATACCACCACTTTCCTGAATGTACTGATACTTTCAACCACTCATATTTTTACACAGTCAGGCTGTTACATATCTAAATAACTATCCTCTTGTCCAAGAAGAAAAGAAGAAGAAGGAAAAAGGAAAGAACATCATCCTTTATTTCTGAAAATGGATCCACCACACAGATGGTAATTTACTATTGGGATAGATCACTACATGGGGTATGCGACTCATAGTGCACCAAGAATGTAAACCACAGCGGAGATCACTCAAAACCAAGTGCTCTACCAGCTGTTTGCCCTGAAAAGGTAACTGCTATTTTGTTTTATGGTACCCTGTGGTAAGTGACTGACAGTAACTAAAAGACAACCTTGTACTTGCTGTGTGCTTCAACCTGTTCAATTTGTATTATAACAGGGAATTACATTGCACAGCAGGCAAGGGATTTTCCTGTGCAGTTCTGGACAAGGGTGCCAGAGAGCTGGAAGCACTCACTGGGAGATAAAATCTGTCAAGACTCTCTCTCTCCCGCCCCATCTTTGGAAAATATTTAGGCAGAAACCCCACATTTCACTACATATTTCAGAAATAAAAGTAAAACAACAAAAGTCACACCAAGATACCAAAAGCAGATTATATGATACAAATTTCCTGTCTTCACAGAACAAAACTGCATGGGACTAACCCAGGTCAATTCTCAGCACAAAAATGGCTTCAATAGTTGCTAAATCTTGTCTCTGTACAAGTAGCTAAAAATACAACAAAGCACACACTAGGATGCTAAAGACATCACCAAATGTTAAGTTGTTCTTTTCTTGTGTGTAGGGGGTGATGCAACAAGAAAAGTTTAAGGGATTATAAAATTAGTCCTTTATCTGATATTAATGATTTTTGTGAAAATATAGGCACACATGTTATATTGTTAAGATAGTTTCGATGATATTTTTGGTTTTAGAAATGAAAGAAAAATTGAAGCAATAAAAGACTCAGAATTGACCACTCCAGAACCTCGATGTTTCCATGTCTTCTGCAGTGAGGAAGGCTGTTGCTTTCTAAAGTGCTGCAGAGAATCTCAGCCCTCAGTGCTTTTACACTACATTCAATGTCTTAAAACCAATCTGTGGGTACTTCATGTCAATCAGCAGTAAAAGGCCTTGCTCAATTGGTCTTGGATGCAACAATGTAACTTTAAAGAAGATATCTATGGATGAAAAGAGTGAACCCCAGTGTGACCACTTTTCATCTTCTCCTTTGTAGTTCTGGGGTTTGAACTCAGGATCCTGAACACCCAGGCATATGCTCTGCCATGGAGTGACACCCCTAACCCAGGATTAAATTTAGGGGATCATTTCTGAAGAATGATGCTGCACACTCACAAGTTTTAAAATCTCTTATGAAGTCTTAACAAATCTGTAGAAAGTCAGAATGTCTAAATGTTTTAATTAAGAAAAAAAGGCAAAAAGGTATCCCTTCCTACCATATAGTAATAGTGTACAATAAACTAGGTGCCTCTAAGTACTTTTAATTCATCATGCTACAAGATCCACTAGTAATTCATAAGTCTTTGTATTTTTGAAAGATAATTCTTACTCTCAAAAGAGTAATACTCTTGGAGAATAATGACTTTAAAAAATGTTAAATCAAATAGCTTTCACTTATGAAGTTGCAATTAATTTTTAGCTTTTTAACTGAGCTTTAAATAACAAGTTAAAAATAAATACTGGTGATTCTTTGAAATAAGAATACCAACTTTAGTAGTTTTAATACTGTAAATATTCAAGAAAAATAAATACTTATCTATATTTTGAATAATTTCTAATAATAAAAATGGATATTAAGTGATGCAGTGATTAAAATATAAAATACAAGAGTGAAGTGTCAAATAGTTATATATTCACAGTCAATATTTGAGCAGACATATAAATCACTCAGGTCTATTTCTTATAGTAGAATAAGAAATATTAGAGAAATATTGTTTCATCAAATAGATGCAATTTCAAATATGGTAGAAGAAAAATTTTCAAACACTTCCCTTTGTGTAAAATTTTATGACTTCTAAGCAATTTGTAAAAGTCTAACTTTCTATTTTCTACTAAGAGACTGTTCTACAGCATCGGGCTCTTCTATCAGAGTATGACTGTTAGACAAAGTTTTACTCATTGTCAGGAACATTCTGGAAACATGTGAAACTCAAGAAAGTAAAATAATATTTCCATGAAAAAGAAATTAATTCATCTCTTTTTACACTCTCAGATTCAGCAGCAATTGGAGTCAACAGAAGCCACACATCCACTAGAATTGAGGCATAAGAACACCACGTGCTGGGGGAGGAACCTTGTTGAATGTTATCATCATTTGAACTGGAAAGAAGTGTGCGCATATATACATGTGTGTGTGTTCATGTGTGTGTGTGTGTGTGTGTGTGTGTGTGTGTGTGTGTGTGTCACCACAAAAAAATCCAGAAAGAAAAAGTTAGGTAAATATGTATCAATATCATTATCATTGATTATTGCTTAATCATAGCAATTAAAACTGTTGTAACAATACTACATCCAGCAAAGTAAGAAGACAGGAGACACACAGTGGCTCTCATGTCCTCTGACATGAGTGTTCCAAGCCTGCTGACTGCTCACGACTTACCTCCACAGTGCTGCATAGACAACTGCTAGAGTGATCAAGGCCAGGCAGGAAAGGCCACTGCCCACAATGAGGGTCACCGAAGGTGCGCCAGAGGACTCCATGATCTGCAAGTCAAACATCAGATGAGAAAGAGAACAAATGTTAAATGTACCACAATACTCTAAGATTTAGCAAAACCCAGCTATCACTCAAAGAAAGTCTAAGTAGTTGTTATAGCTAGCAGGTCATTATCTGTGGACCCACTGACTTCACATATTCTCAACTTCCAACATGTCTAATTCCAGCACCTTCTTGTCTAACACCATAAAGCAACAAAGTCCTTGGAGTCTTGGAGTTTGATTATGGAACTTTATGTACCTAGAGCTTTCTAAAATACAGACCTGAAACTACAACTCGGTCAATAGTCACATGGTTAAGCATTTCTTTTTACTTGTAATCTGAAGCAGAATTCACTTTTCTTCAATTAGGTACTGTTCTGTCACTTCATAATGTGATTCTTGGTGAAATTTATCCCAACATTTCCTTTTATAACTCACTAGGTTACCCACATTTGCTATACAGATATAAAAACATTTTCAAACTTTCTGACTTTGGAAAACTTTGTTCCAAGTCAAGGATTCTTACATTAAATCTTACTTGGTTTACTTCTAAAGGTAAAGAAAAAAATAGAATGTCAAACTAAAGACTTTTAAGGATCTGTGATTTTTATGAACAAAATATATGATGATATCAGTCTGTAATGACAGTATCAGTTTATAAAAACATGACCTTGAAAAATAAGCCTTATATCTTTTGAAACATGTATAAAGATTCCATACATCCCCTGATCTAAGAGGTTTCTTTCCTTAGACACAAATATGAATTTAACTGAAATTTGTTATTTTTCATAATTGTATGTTGAAAGTTTGAATGAATACATGTTAGTATTAAATGTGTTCCAAAACTTTAAATGTATATCTCAAATTATACATGTCTGTCATCCTAAGAAATAAGAGTCTTATTTAGGCCAAATTTAGGTAGAAAGTCCTATTCATCTGAATGATCATTTTTTAATATTTCTATTTTTATCATATTTTCTCATGATGCACTTTATGAAAATATTATTTTTCTTTTAGATAGACTTTTACTGCTGTCTTTTTCAGAAACTACTTTTGCAAAACCAATATACTTTTAAGGAACAATTTCAGATATCCGTGTTTCCATAAAAACTTGATTATTTGGAGATATACAACTATCTATTTATTTATCTATGTAAATCTTCAAGGACACCCTCAGAAATTCTGTAGTGAAAATGCCCAATGCAGATATGCAATGTGTTTGGCTATAGTGTCCAGGGTCTCTATTCTACTCCTAACAGTGTGATTGCAAATTTCCCCAAAAGGGCTTTCCAGTTTTAACATAAAGGTTCTGTTGGCAATTATTTGTATTTGAAAGTTTGCAGAATATTAGTAATATGATAGCAGTACATCCTCCAAACTGTACTGCAGAAAATTCAAGTTAGAAGACATCAAATTGAGTCAAATTTAGTTACAGCACACCAAGTGGAATTCATTTTCCCCAGCAACTGGAGCTAAGGAGGAGATGAACCCAATTTTGCCACCCTGCAATCTTTCCCATTGCCCCATTTAAATGCAGTTCCCCGGAGAAACACTCCACAATGTCCCTGCCTCTGCGTTCCAGCCTGTTTTCCCTTTGTTACTTACTATTTCTCTAGGTTGCTGAGCCAAAATGGCGAAGGTAGAGAGCCGATCACACAAGCACTTCGTGTGGGACGCATCGGTTAGCACAGTTTTACATCCCTGGGTGGACCATGTTCCCGAAGACTCGTTCCTGCAAAAGGGGTGGGGGCGAGATCGGGATGAATACGCTTGACAGCCAAATCCGTCAAGAAAAAAATGCAGTTTAATTGAGAGAAGCGTCTACTGTAATTTCCGTACAGGAAAAAAAAAATCTACTTGTTGTTGAACAGGGCGTAATTTAGATGCATCTCCAGTAAGGCAAAGCGAGACTGTTACAAAGCGAGCCAGCGGCGGTGCGGCGTGCGGGGAGCTGTCCAGGGCCGGGGGTGCTGAAGGCAGGGCCCGCTCCGGGCAGCCCTGCGCGAGGAACGGCGGCGGCGCGAGCGCCGCTGGAGCGCTGGCAGCCGCTTCCTATGCTCATCGGATCGCTTCAAACACTGGGTGGAAAGAAGCTTTTCATATTTTCATAGCGGCTCTGATTCCCGGCCCGTCATTCAGACCGTGAACGCTGGCTTTAAACGTGCGGATTTCTCTCAAAAGCCTGCCTAAGAGGTTACATAGCTTGGGTCGGGTGGTCGGATCTTCTCCTCTGCTGGTTAGGGATTTTTCCTCCCTTCAGAATTAGCTGCTGTGAAAATTTCACCCTGGAAACGGGAAGCAGAAGCAGCGGCATCAGCTGGTTCCGATTCTCACTGCCTTCGCCTGGTATCCAGGGGAGGGAGGGTTCAGGCAGCTGCTTCCCACTCGGCGCTTCACTCAGCCCCGCGCGCCTCAGAAGCCCTTGACATTTCTTCCCTGTGCTGCCTCTCGCCCTGGGGCAGAAGCATTAAGCTAAACCCAAGTCCGCTAAAACATTTAGAAGAATAAATCCACCCCAAAGTCTAGGAAGAGGGGGAAAGACGGCCTGATTTAATCTTCTCTTCGGTACAGCCATTCAAAATGCTAAAGCATATGGTTTATTTCCCACCCCAGCAGAACAATAAAAATGGTATCAACCTACGTCTTCCCAGTGGGGGGTGGGGGTGAGAACCCCTCCACCCCCAGCTGAACTACTCTATAGGAAGAGCAGAAAAAAAAATAAAAAGGGCTACAGAGTTCCACCAATCAACTCTGCCACCCTTCCACGTGCTGGGGTTGAATGCACCAGTTGTCACCTCCCCTCCCCCCAGGCACAGAAAAAATTCAGCTAGCAAACCTGTGTGATGATGCCTGCACTTCAATTTGAAGCCAACTTACTATCTGTGTTAAAAATGACTCCAGAACTCAAAAAGAAAGCCACATGGCTTGGTGTTAATTTTGATAAGACACTTTTGATTTTGTCTCTGATTTTACATCTTTGAATGCCTAACACTACCAGGGTAAGTGTGTCTGCATTCTCTTTCCAGGCATTGAAGGAGAGGTCTCTGACAGCTGGACCTGCAACTCAAGTGACAATATAACCCACACCATCTCTTTTTGGTAATGATAAGCAATATCATTTTTAATATTCATGATTTGATGTCATTAAAATTCATGACTCAATACCTCAATTATAATTTAAGAAGGTATATACTATATATGGGAAGAGTTAGATGAAAATTATGCTCAACTTTCCCCAAACTTCTCAGGATTAGTCATTTCAAAATTTTGTCTCTGCTCTCTCATGACATCATGAAATAATGCCAAATTTAAGAAAAACACTATCAATATACCTCCAACTGCAACAGTATTAAAGTCCAATTCAGCCTAACTGAAGCAGCGTATCAGTTTATTTCATTAGCAGCCCATCTCTTATCTTCTTATGACTAAGAGTTTAGGCTAAAAAAATTTATCTAAGTTGATCAACATTTAAAGCAGATGGATACTTCTAAGGGAATCCGACAGGTTCTAAACTATTTGTACAGTATTTGTGCTGGGTGGGGTTTTATTTTAATCTAGTATCTTTACTTCTGAGATGAAGTCCAATACTTATGCTTCTCACATTATGGGGTTAGGGCTGGGAATGTAGCTCTGCCAGGCAAACCTGAGTTCGATTCTTGATACCAAAAACCAACCAAACAAAAATACACAGGATATGAGGATATGTTCAGTATTTTAATAAAGAAACACTTTAATGCAAATATGAACATTTGGCCAGGCATGAGGCACGTGCCTGTACTACTAGCATTCTGGGAGGCTGAAGCAGGAAGATTCAAAGTTTGAGCTCTGTTTATGCAAGTGATAGGTTTAATGATACAGAACTCAGCATTAATGTCCTGGGTTTGATCCTCAGTATGAAAAAAGAAGACTCAATATGAAACAAAATTATATAATTACATCCATGCAATGAAAGTTGATTGCTGAAGATGACATTAGCATCACTAAACTTTGACTGTCAAATATAAAGTCTATGTTCAACATAATGTTGCTAGACTCTGAAAGTCATTTAAATTTTAGATATAACATATTTAGGAAAGTGGGTCAGTTTGCTCTAATCTGTACAGTAATTGCATTTTTTAGCTGGCCCTGTCCCAAGCAAAGCTGGGAAGTCAGCAACTCCAGTTGTTATATTTCAGCCTTTGTTCTTCTGGGGGCCCCAGTGCTGCCTTAGAACATGAAATCTTCCTATTTCTATGTGCCTTCCTTCAGCTGCCTCGTCTCTGTACAATTCAACAGATACTTCCCAGTTTAAAAGAAAATCAATAGCACAAAATAAAGTAATTGTGAGCAGAAGACAAGGATTTGTAACAGGTAAGCAGGAGAAAACACCTTGCAAAGGAGGAATAACTGGGAGGCTCTGAATTTGGCCATTCCTAACATCTGCAGGACAGAAGGCAGGATGCCATTCTGAGGATGAAATGAATATTGTTTCAGAAAAGCTTCTGATACTTTAAGATTACACGAGGCTTGTATAAATTAGTTCTGCAATCACTATAAATGTGTGTGGCTGTTATGACATCTCCTATACCACGGGTAACTTGTATTTTCAAAGTTTTTATAGCTTATTCCCACTGTAGAAAATTCTTTAAAAGCATGGCACATGAGTCTGATTGATTTCAGGGAGGTCTTGTAAGGAAAACTGATATGTCATAGAACTAATATGTATCAAAACGGCTTCCATATTGTGCAGACAGCAAAGTTTTACAGGTGCAGTGTGCACACTATTCTTCCAAAGCCATAGCTATATCTGTGAATTACCCTTCATTACTAAGTCGAGATCATCATCCCTAAAGCAAAAATATACAGTGAAATAGGTATATAAATTAACAGTATGATGATAGACTGATCATATGAAAAGCAGACATAGACTGGTGACTCAGACACATACATTATGCTGGAAATTGTATATTTCTTTTTAGAGTGTCTTTGCTGTGCATTGTATATCTTTTCAAATAGAACTGAAACACAGTTTGCCTGAAGAAATTCCACAGAAGCAGCACACTGTTTGTTGGCTGAACCTGCATTCACCACGCTCACTGGTGCCGTCATGTACTCATCTCCTCCTCTTTCTATTATTAGGCTGGCTAAAAGGAGCAGAGTCTTCCTGTCCCAAGTATTCAAAAATGTGTATCAGCAACACAGCACTCTGTGAAACCTGGGGTATAAAAATCTATCAATTCCCAGCTTAATATTTATTTGAGGAGTTTTACCACTTGTCTATGAGTCTATATGGTCGGTGTCTTTTTGGATTTGAACATTTGGTTGAGAGTCTTAGTTCATGTAGCTTTAAATATCACATTCATGTATATTTTCTAGTGTTTAAAATTAAAAGGAAAATACAATTAAAGAGAGCCCTGTCTGCTTACTCCAATGAAAAGTTATTTAATGAATAATTCATGACAAAATTTACAGTCATATATTTTTAAAATGTTTTAATAAATCTTTTGGAACATCAATACTACTATGTAGTCCACTTTAACTGCTCTTTGATGAGATAGTCCACTTTAGTTTGTATTAAATGAGTCTGTAAGCTACTTGTTATAAGTAATTTATACACTTTGGGAAGTTTATTAACTCTTACTAATATTAAGAGTAGATTTATTCAAAACAAAATAGCTACAGCAGCAATTTTTTAAAGAACGTCATACACATTATGTGTGTACACACTGCATGTGGACCGAAGGGAACTGCTTTCTCATCTTAACAATATATATATATTTTTTGAGACAGGGTCTTGCTTTGTAGTTCAGGCTGGCCCTGAGCTCAGCCTCAAACTCTCATCACAGCAATCCTCCTGCCTCTGCCTCCCGAGTGCTGGGATTACAGGCGTGAGCCACCACGCCCGGCACCGTGGTATGTGGTACTGATTGCTGCTGGGCATGAGTTTCCATGCCCAGTATTTTATGTGGTTACCAGGGAATGGAACCCAGGCCCTTGCACTTGCAAGACAGGCGCTGTAACCACTGACCTAACTCCCCAGCCCAACAATATTTTTTAAGAATTAAATCTATGTTATTTTTTAAAGCACATAGTACATCTCAATAATGATAGATATTTGGTGCTTTATATCAATTACCCTTATAACAATTGGGAAATTCTACAGGCACAGATAAGAAAATGTTCCACATTTTTAGTAGAAACAGTCCTTGAGAAATTTTCTTAGATTTTAGGACATTGCAAGTACTGAGAACAGTATCTCTAGCAACTGTTACTATGTCAAAACATGATGAATCATAAAATTAGAAAGTTTTGCCAGAAGTAACCTTAGTGATCAATGAGTGCATTGGTTTTCAGGCTTTGCTGTACACTGAAAACACCTGGAGAGCTTTAAAAATTAAACTCTGGGGTGGGTGTGGAGCATTATTACTTTTAAAAAATGCTCTTTTGATGATTCAAGTGGGAAACCAGACACTGATCTACCTTAGACACTTAGCTTCACAGATCAAGAAGGGGAGGTGCTGGGGAAACTCGTTTTAAATAAAGAGTTAGAAGCAAAGCTGGGACTATTATTTCTAGGGCAGAGATTTTGTAAGGCTAAGGTTTTACTGTAATGTAAAATAAACATAATGAATCTGGCCTATGAAGTTATTAGAAGATTACATCCAAAATCTGATATACAAGAGAGAGAGTCAGAAACAGAGAGAGAGAGAGAGAGAGAGAGAGAGAGAGACAGACAGACAGACAGACAGACAGAGACCAGAAAATCAGGGAGACTGAGGAACTGAGAGACTTAGACAGACAGAGACAGAGAGACAGAGAAAGACAGAGACAGACAGAGCGAATGTACACTTCACTTATCAGGATGAGATTTAGGAGCAGGTACTTTCCAGTACCAGGATGAATCTCCTTCATCCCAGGTCCTGGACCTGGTATCAAAGGGGCCCCCCTCTTAATATGACACTTGAATTCTAGTGGTCTCAGAAGAGTGCAGTTCCAAGAAAGCCATATATTTTGATCTTCCTCACACTTCTCTGTGCCTTCTAGTGCTTTCTATCCAAAGCCATAGTAGGAGCTGATAAATTCAGCTCACTTTCTTCATTTGTAAAATTAGCACTTCCCATATCTCATTAACATCCTAGTGCTTTGGAGGATGCATCTTGTTGATTTCGAATTACTCACACTCCTCTTCTCACTCTTATTTATCACTAAGTAGAGACTTCAGGTTGAATGTTCAGTTAGACAGGTTTTTTTGTTCCCTTTCAAAGGGTGACTTTTAACCCAGATCAACTGTAGTCGTCCTAATACATTCGCTGTGATTCAGCATATAGCAGATGCATAATCCAGAGAGTATCAATGAATCTAATAGGCTCATTTATTTGCCTTTAATCTTCAAACATCACTTGATGATAAACTCTAAGACTCAGCAGCCTTTGGTAATTATGTTCCACGCAGCAGTGAAGCTCAATCCAGACCAACCAGTCAAAATATGTTTAGTGAGTGTTTTTCAAATGTCAGATGAGGTAGAATACACATTTTAAAAATGTAATTTGTGTTTTAGAAAGAAATGAAAATCTGGTTGAGCTGAGTATACACAAACCCAAGAATATCTTTTTATGCCATATTAATTCTACAAACCATTCCAGAAGATGCTTTCAATTATATGCTGTTCCTCTAGCCCACCATTATCTTTTGCCCAAATCCATCTCCCCATTGCATATTTCCTATTTCCTATCTTACTATCTACTCTCAAATCAAGCTCCAATCAAGAAGCCAGGGAGATTCGATCAACAAACATGAGAAATCATGTGACTGTTAACATTTCAACCAAGTGTTCTTCTCGTCTCGCTCAGAGGAAAAGCTGAAGCCTTCACACCTTCTCTGTCTATTCGCCTGGGACCACACTTCCGGCCACCATGAGCACCCACTGGCCCTGCGTGGCATGTTGCGCTGCAGTTCTCTTGGCCCAAAATGTGCTCCTCAAAGACAGCCATCTTGCTGCATCCTTGCATCATGTCAAAGAAGGCAGCAGGAGCAA
>PVIR01025081.1:0-25251 GCA_004026965.1 Petromus typicus | reverse complement strand
GGTTTGATTCCCCGGTAACCACATAACAATACTGGGTGTGGAGACCCACACCCAGCAGCAACCAGTACCACATACCACAGTGCCGGGCGTGGTGGCTCACGCCTGTAATCCCAGCACTCGGGAGGCAGAGGCAGGAGGATTGTGATGTGAGTTTGAGGCTGAGCTCAGGGCCAGCCTGAACCACAAAGTGAGACCCTGTTTCAAAAAACCTAAAAAAAAAAAAAAAAAAAGTAGGTTGAAAAACTGCATTATAAAAATGTAAATTAAATCAAATTCAAAATATATATTATGTATGTGTAGAAAACAACTTGGAAGAAACACTCCAAACTGTTGCAGAATTTTAAATACTGGGTAGTAAAAATTAGAATAAGCATTAAATTTTTTTTTATTTTTCATAAATTCCATTAAGGCATGGGTCATTTTAACAGACAAAAAGATACTTTTAGAAGTGTAATGGGACATGTCTTTGTAATTTCTAGCTTGTTCATTCATTGATTCACAAATATTTGGATAAAAATTTGTCCATTTTTTTCTCTAGTGACAACATCAAGAGTTAATTTTCCAACTCAGTAACAGAACAGGAAGTGAGTTATAGAAAAAATGAAACACAGATCCATAACCCTCTGTGAGCATTTGCATGAAAGGAGACCAACTTTCAGTACACTTTTAGCAGAAAACCTCTAGATTTATAAACATCTTTTCATGTGGAATATGTGGAATATTCTGAGACTGTATTCTATAAATATCATTAAAGGTTGAGATGGACTAGCTGAAAGCTCATACAGTCAGTGAAAATGTCACATAGTCACGAGTTCCCTCGGTAGAGTTGCTGAGTCCTACAGCTACTAATGTTGCCCAGCTGGCTACAAGCAAAGCAGAGCAACACAGCACTCTCTACAGATATTTGACAAGGAGAGAAAAGCAGTACAAAGAAACGTGGATAGAATTTTCAAGCCAGGATTGTAACACTAGTTACTGTGAGGCAGCAGGCACACCAGCACACATAGTAAAGAAAAAAAATCTTTGGGCTGGGGATTTAGCTCAGTGGTTCCGGTGCCTGTCTTGCAAGCGCAAGGACCTGGGTTTGATCCTCCGGTAACTACTTACAACACTGGGTGTGGAGACTCACGCCCAGCAGCAACCAGTGCCACATACCACAGTGCCGGGCATGGTGGCTCATGCCTGTAATCCCAGCACTTGGAGGCAGAGGCAGGAGGATTGCTGTGATGTGAGTTTGAGGCTGAGCTCAGGGCCAACCTGAACTCCAAAGTGAGAACCTGTCTCCAAAAAAAAAAATATTTATTTTTCATGTGGTTTCCAGTTAGTTTATCACCTTACTGAATCATGCAGGTCAGTATGGTATATCACCAAAGGTATAGGGTTGTACTAGTGGACACAGGGATGAAAAAGATAGATGAGTCTATTTTACCATTGATTTTTTTTCACATGATAAAACCAAAACAAAATAAAGAAATGTTCTCTGAGCTTCTATTTATGTTACTAGTAAGTTAATCAAATTTTAAAAAATTCCTTAATAAAGAAAATTTAATAAAGCATATGTGGATAAGAGAACTTTACTACTATCACAAATTGCAAAGAAAAATATTTACTTTGGGAAAATCTACAATGTATATAGCAAGTGTCAAGGCTGTAGATCTAGGATATATTCATTGCATTTTATTGCCTGTAAGTGGGAAGATAAAATGTTAAACATTGTGGGACATCTTTCAGTCTTTAGACTGAGACATTTGCCACTGAGTTCATAACTCACATCGAGCTTTTGAGAGTTCACCCTGGAAGAAAGAAGAGTCTGAAATGGAGGGAAGAGGAAGAAGATCAGGGTGGTGGTCTGTGTGGATTGCTGTTTTCACAGTAAGGATGACAGTGTAAATTCATGCCTAAAAATGAAAGAAGCCCAACTTCCATTTTAAGTAAGGAACTTGGTTTGGACTGTTTTGTTTTGTATTTTTTTTTTTTAAAGCTCTTTATATATTCTAGATAGTAGCCCTTTGTTTGAGAAACAGCTAGCAAAGATTCTTTCCTATATTGTTGGTTGCCTTTTCACTCTGCTGGTGGTTTCCTTTGCTGTGCAGAAGTTTTTGAATAGAATGAGATCCCATTTGTTGATTTCTTCTGCCAGATTTTGTGCTATAGAAGTTTTATCCACCCAAATTTAAAGACCCAATTCAAAAATAGGCATTTGAAATGAACAGATACCTTTCAGAGGAAGAAGTAAGAGCAGCTAAGAAGTATATGAAGAAATGCTCAACATCACTGGTCATTCAAGAGATGCACATGAAAACAACACTGAAATTTCATCTCACTCCCCAAAGAATGGCTGTTATCTCAGAATTAGCCAGCAACAAATGTTGGCAAGGCTGTGGAGAAAAAAGGAACCCTTCTCCACTGTTGGTGAGAACGTAGACTCGTACAACCTCTGTGGAAATCAGCATGGAGATTCCTCAAAAAGCTAGGATTGGAGGTCCCATTTGACCCAGCCATCACTCTGCTAGGTATATACACAAAAGAATTAAAAGATTCATCTCACAGTGAAACATGTGCACCCCTGGTTATAGCAGCTCAGTTTGTGATTCCTAAATCTTGGAAACAACCCAGATGTCCATCAACTGGATACTGGATAAAGAAGATGTGGTTCTTTTATAGAATGGAGTATTATTCTGCCCTTAAAAATGATAAGATTCAGTCATTCATACTCAAATGGATGTACCTTGAGGATATGCTCATAAGTGAAATAAATAAGTCACCAATATGTAAATACTGTATCTTTAATCTGGTATGAGAAAATGAAGATGTGAATGAGTTCTAGTAATATAGTTAATATTGTGAAATAGAAAAATATTTAAAAAGAAATAGGGTGTAGGGGTAAATAATGAGGGGAAAAAGAATGTGATAGTAATAAAAAAAGGAAAGCTTATGTATATAGGAGGTAGGGGGCTGCAGGGTAGGTAGGGTACTGGGAAAAATGAGAATCGAGTCATGTCATATTCTGGTACAAACTCTCAATGTGGAATGTAATGATGATGTGTATTCATATTGTACCAATAAAGATTTGAATAAAAAAAAAGAACTTGGTTTGGAAACAAATTTACAAATTCCTGGGGTCAGTGAAGGTTTCCTTCTCTGCCCACATTTCCGTGACTCCTTCTCCAGCAGCTCCTGGCCCACTGTATGGGGAGCTCAGGCAGATTCTCAGGAATTCTTGAGGGATGAGATCACAAACATCTTAAGATCTGAGGGTGAAGGTTTTAACCATAATCCAAGCTGATATAAATATGTCACAAATACATACATCCATACAAACCTATAAGCAAGAGAAACTGAAGCTCTTCCTTATAGTAAAATACCAATTAATAAATACACAAGAGATTATGGAATAAAGAAATCATTACTGAATGTTAATGCTAGTGGGTGAACATCTGAATAGAAAAAAAGATTTGTATAGTCTCAAAGTATTTCTTCCAAAATAATATACATTTATTGCAAATAATTAGTGAATTTAATGAGAAAACCTGGTGGATAATACCTTAATCAAGAGACAAATAATATCAACAATAATGAATAAACTGACAACAGGTAGTTTGTGATACAAGGAGGACCTAATATTACTCCCGTGGTATTCCATACAAAAATGCAATACCTGAACTTAACATGGAAGAAACATCAGAAATCCAAGCAGAAGACCTACAAAATAATTAGTTTGTGCCCTCTAAAAATGTCAAGGCCAGAGAACACAAAAGAGGCTGAAGAATATTTCCAAATGAAGGAGATTAATGAGACTTGACCACCAAATGCAACATGATATCCTAGAATTTTTCTGGATTTGGAAAAAATTGTTATTAAAGACACTATTGGATAATTGGCAAAATTTTAAGCATCAATTAGCTAATGGTAGATATCAATACTGAATTTCATAGGATTGATATATATGTTGTAGTTATTTAAGAATCTGTCCTTAGTACATAGATGCTTCAGCATTTAGGAGTGAGGGCAAGAACGACAGGAATGTGGATGACAGACATATAATGGTATAGAAACACCATTTCTTCTATCATGGGAAATTCCTTCTCACAATGGGGGCACTTAGGGGAGTGTCTCTAATCCCACCACTTTTAATGTGAACAGGAATCTTATCTAAATATCATTTAAATAAGAAATGTGTGAGACTTGAGTAATGATTCATCCAGGGGCAGAATTCATCTCCAGCTGTGAACCTCTGAAACTAGACAAGTCATGTGCTTCTTACATACAGTGGTAGAGCAGACATAAGACAGGTGTCCTGTTCTAAAAAACACAGGAAAGGGTGAAAACGCTCACACAAATCCAAATCTAGCAAAGCAAACTTGATCAAGTGTTAGGTTCTGTACAGTCCTCTGGTGTGATGCTCCGCCCTCAGCTCCTCTGGAGTGGCAGTCTTGCCCTAAGACAGGGTTCTGCAGAGTGTGGTCTTGGCTCCCATGCTTTGGGGGTGAGGCTGTCTGGCCTCAAAACCAACATGGTGACCCTGATGATCTCTGACTTGACTTCGGAAGCCTTCATTTTTCTTAAAAAGTAGTGCAGGTTTGCCACTGAATAATTCTATGATCTGGTTCTCTGCAAGCCAGTAAATCCACACTTGTTTTTCTTGGGGTAGCAGGTACCAGTGGTCGAATTCAGGACCTTTTGCTTGTGAGGCAGGCTTGGGATTACTGTGCTAAATTCCCATCTGCATTGAAACCAAGAATTCCACAGCCTCCTTTCATTCAATACTGCTTTGTTTGCTTTTTGTTTGTCATTTAATTTGAATTCTTTTCATTACAATATATATTCAAAAGGATCCTCTTCTTTGACATTGGTTACATAGTATTCTCTTGTACTTACTGTATTTATTATTTATTAGATCAGTTACCCAGTGACATTCAGGTTATTTGATAGTATAAGTGATGCTTTGTGGGCTGAATACTTTTTAACTGAATGTATCTTTCATATGCTTCTCTCATTTGTTTATCTTCCTGAAAAGCTCTACATTAGCAATCACTCCCCTATCACTCTTTACTGTCTCTTACTTGGCATTAGTTTCCTTTGCAGGACTTACCACCTCCTGAAATAGAATGCATTCGATTGTATTTGTTGGCATTTGTATCTTGTCTTTTAGAATGGAAGTTCCATGGAACCAGGAACTTGCTTTAGTTCCTGGTGTATTCTTAGAGCTAAGAAAAGGGACAGGCTCCTAATGGGGGCTCAGTAAATATTTCATGGGAAATGAATGCATGGTTCATACACTTCATTACTAGAATATTGGTCTTTTTTCTTACAGACTCACAAGGGTTCTTTATATAGTGATTAACTGAACCACAATCATCATTTGTATCACCAGTACATCATTCAGTTTTGTTTTTACTTTGCTGATGGTATTCTTTTAATCACAAAAAAAATGCTTACTACATACTCAAATATGACAGGAGTTAGCTCAGTGGTTCTGGTGCCTGTCTTACAAGTACAAGGTCCCTGAGATTGATCCCTGGTACCAAAACAAAACAAAAGAAAAAAACCTATATACTCAAATGTAACATACCTGTCCTTTATTTTATAGCTTTTGGATTTTGTGTCCTGCTTAGAAAGAATGTGCTTCAGAGTTATTTTTAAAAACTGTGCCTGGTACTTTAATGGTTTGTTTTTAAGTTGGAATATTTGATTCACTTGGAATTTATTTTGGTATATGTAATGGCTAGGTATTCCACATTATTAATTTTTCCCAAAATAACCAGTTGATATGATGTTAATTAAAGAATAATCTATCATTTTTTATTATTCTGAATGTCATCTTTATCATACACCAACTCCTCTTAAATATTCAGTTATATTAAAAATATGTCCATTTGTCTATTCTTACACTGGTTAGAATTTATTTTAATTCTCTTTGATTTACTTTGTATTTTAACATCTAAGTAAGAGTGGGCCTTCTTCCCTCTCCTCCCTTTACCATAGTTTTCTTGTCAATTCTCACATTTTAAATAAGAATTTTAGAAGCCACTGAGCCAGGGAAGCCAGCTCAAAAAATCCCTTACTCTTTTGAGATCAGCTTATTATATAGACTAATTTAGGAAGCAATGACATCAAAATAAAACTAAACTCTCATGACTCCTGGTAATTCTTTATTGATAATCTCCTGACTTCCCTGACATACATAACTAAATGAATGAACACGACTCATATCAAAATTAAAATTAGATCTCTTGTTCTAATCATCTGCTGCAGCAAGCAAACCACCCCAAAATGTAGTACCTTAAAACAGCTGCCACTTCTATTACATCTCATGATTTTATGGGTAAAGAATTCAAGGAGGGTTGGCTTCAGTGTTTCTTCAGCATTTATACTGTGTCAATTGAGAGTAATCTTGATGCTCAGCTGGTAGCTGGTCTGGAAGTAAGTGGAACCTCAAGTTACAACAGGACAGACACACAAACAACTTCAGTGCCAACTGGAATTTTAGTTTTTAACTTATGACCAAAGTCTTGAGTTACAACCCGAATTCTGGCCAACTGTGCTTTCAAATGGCCTCAGATACAGATTTAACCCTTAAAGAGTTCTGGAAGGAGCATTAAATCCTTTCCTGTGTGGGGCTAATGGAGAGAAATCCTGGGCTAATGTCTCTCTGAGGACATTGAGAGCTCCTTGTCTATATGAGAGTGACTTTGAACACTGTATATAGGAGCCTGAGATTTTAATTGACCAACATGAGTTACAACCAGTCCCGAGGAATGAATTGGGTTTGTAAGGTAAGGGTCCACTGTGTAAGATCTCTTCATCCACTTGCAGGACACCACTGCAAGGCTGAGATCTGCTGAGATCATCTCCCAGAATACCTAGATGTGACAGTTTCTGGGTACATAGAATTTAGATAGTGGTTCAGGGTTCCAAACCAAGGCTTCCAACAATGGGGATGCTCTATGGCCTGAAATGGCCCAAGCCCAGAAATCCTAGAGTCTTCTGCTGTATCCTCTTGCTTAGTGAGATCACAAGCCTGCTCAAGGGCAAGGTGAGGAGACACAGGACGCTCTGCCCACGGGAACATGGCAGGGAAGACCACTATATATTCTATTAGTTGAAAACCAGATAATTTTTTCATTAGTTTAACAATTCAAGGGTTTTTTTTTCTACAGTTTTTCTTATACCTCTGTCATCTTCTGTTACTAGAAACATGGACATGATATGGAATTGGAAAATATTAAATTTGTAAAAAATAGAATTTTAGTTGAGCTTTTTTTTTTTTTTTTTTTTGCATAGGCACAAACGTATAGTCATAGTTTTCACTATGCCTCTGGATTCACCCATCCATTCCATTCTCTTTGCTTTCTCTTCCTGGCTGTTCAGAGGATGGCAGGAGCAGAGAAAGTAAACAATAATTTGTCAGTTTTTAAATTGCAGTTAGCAGCAATTTTGAACTAAAGCAGAAAAGAAATTCAAATTTAAAGTAAGGATTTTAAGGATTAATAGTGAAACTCAAGCATACATTATAAAGAACATTGGAGACCTATAGTTCTTAGTATTGATTCAAAACATTATTTCAAAGATCCTCTGGCCCGGGAGTTAGCTTAATGGTACTGCACATACCTTGCAAGCACAAGGTCCTGAATTTGGTCCCTGGTTCCACAAAGAAAAAAAAAAAAAGATCTTCCCCCAAGGACATGCTGCAATACACCCTGAACACCTTCTTAGATCACCCTGCTCTTCTAAATTCCAGTGACTTATTGATTAGTTACTTTGTCAGGTACTTTATACGTGTTTATCACTGCATGTAATCTGAGGAGCATTTCAAGGGTGAGAATTGTGTCCACTCAGTATCTGGAAATACTGCTGCTCAGAGAAATAACTCACCACGGATCACATAACAAAAATGTAGCATAACCTATGCTCTACACTTGTGCCATCATGCAGATAGTAGATGTGGTAAGACAGTAGCACTAGCATTATGGACAGCTTGTTAGAAACAGTGAACTTTACATTGAAACTCAGTCCTACTGTGCCCAAAACTGCATTTAACAAGGTCTCCAGGTGACATAAATCCATAAGAAGGATTTTAAGGCTTTGCTTGTGTGATTCTCAAACATTCCTGGAACCTCATAGAAGGTTTTTTAAAAACACAGTACTGGGGCCGGGGATTTAACTCAGTGGTTCTGGCGCCTGTCTTGCAAGCGCAAGGTCCAGGTTCAGTCCCCAGTAACCACATACAATACTGGGCGTGGAGACTCACACCCAGCAGCAATCAGTACCACACACCACAGTGCTGGACGTGGTGGCTCACGCCTGTAATCCCAGCACTCGGGAAGCAGAGGCAGAGGCAGGGGGATTGCTATGATGTGAGTTTGAGGTTGAGCTCAGGACCAGAACAAGAGAAGATCTTGTAACAAAACAAAACAAAACAAAACAAAACAAAACAAAACAAAACAAACAGTACTGATGCCTGATTTCCTCCCCCACTCCTTATTCCACTTTAATTGATCTAGGGTATGACACAGGCATCCAGAGTTTTCAGATCTCCTCAGTTATTTCTTATGTGCAGTAACATCTAAGAACCACTACTCTATCAAGCTCACTGGCAGAAGTGTATCTCATATCCGGGATGGCTGTTAATCACCATTTTAATCCATGTCCTATCTCCCCAACTTAAATATATTTTATATACCAGCTCTCTCTCCAGGGTAGTTTCTTGAACAAAATAAGCACTCAGGAAAAATTTCCTGCTATTGTTGTTGTTGAAGTGGTGCTCTAATTGGTCTGTGGTGGAACTCAGGCATCAGGAATTTTGAAAAATGTGCTCATGTGATTCTATTGTATATATAACCCATGGAAAGAACCATTGGGTTGGTTTACACAGTTCCAGCTGATGGTTGCTATGGAGAACTTTGGGTGAAGGAGTCTCAAATGTTCTGATTTTTAAAAAGAAGAACTGTAAATCCCAGAGTTTAATAAATATTGACAAATTCAGATTTTTGAAAAAAATGGTGTGAGTAAAATAAACCATATCTGTAGATAGCGTGTGCTTGCATATGTGTGTGGCTCTGTAAAGTGAGGTAGGACACACTAACAGATTTAAGGTCATACACTGAAGAATCCATGATGCAGGTAAGAATCTGAGTAACATTAATGCCACTCGTACCACTGCTTTGAAAACAAAACAAAACAAAACACCATCAGCCTTGAATAACCATCACAGCTTTAAAAAAAAATTACCGTATCATTTCGGTCAGTGTATGTAATACACAGCCCAAATTCGGGATCGTGAAGTCTTGAAGAACAATAATATGTGCCTGATTGTTGTTCTGTGTAAACCCCGAATGCGCCAAGAGAATCACAGGCTGTGTAATAAAAACAGAGGCAGAAGGCACTGTGAGGTTCTAGGGAAAACCTTCTTCTTGCAGAGCAAGGAGCTATTGTCATGAATTCTGCCCTTGACTTGAGTACCACTCAGTGATGAAGCAAAAACAAAGAAAAAAGATTGCAGAAAAATAAAAAAGCTAGGACAAGAAATAAAGATCTGCAGGAGAAATATCAAGAATAGAAGAAAGTTTTCTCAATTGATTCTGCACCTCCTAGGGCTTCTTGTGCCTGGATTGGCTGGGCTTGCAGACAGGAAGACTTCTGAAGAGTCTCTACATGGTGATTGAAGTGCATGAGGCCTGTGTCAGATAGACTGTGATGCTTTCAATGGAATGTCCCGGATGTTGTCTTAGCTGGTGTTCTGTTCATTGGACGGGGGTGCAGATGATAGAGGACTCAGAATGTAATACTTTCTATATTCTCGCATTTGTCTCATGGTGATAAAGGAGACAGAGACAATATCAACATCAAAATAAATGATGATACTTCTGCTATCAATACTAATAACAATTATTATTGGCCCTTGTCTGTCCTAAATAAATTTTGTGTTAAATCTCATTTACTTTTAATGCAATGGCCAACAGATTTAAAAAAAACAGATTTTTGTCCTTCCCATCTCAAAACCCTTGAATGATTTACAAAGTGCTACCCCTACCAACTACTCATGTTCTTTCCCCACCATGTCTCTGATCTTCCCTTCTATTTTCTCCTCCTTGCTAAATTCATCCTATATCCTTCAAACCCAAGGCCTGCCGTCTGCCCAGCAGGAAACTTATGTCCCAGATATGCATCTGCATCTTTCCCATCCCTTTCTCAGGGAGAGTTCCTCATACCAGCCTATTTAAAACTGTATCTCTCCAGTTTTATACCCCTCTAGTTATTTTTTGTTTTTTTTTTTGAGACGGTCTCGCTTTGTAGTTCAGGCTGGCCCTGGGCTCAGCCTCAAACTCACAGCACAGCAATCCTCCTGCCTCTGCCTCCCAAGTGCTGGGATTACAGGCATGAGCCACCATGCCCAATGCTGTGGTACGTGGTGCTGATTGCTGCTGGGTGTGAGTCTCCATGCCCAGTATTGTTATGTGGTTACCGGGAGATCGAATCCCTGACATTGTGCTTGCAAAACAGGCGCCAGAACCACCAAGCTAAATCCTTAGCACCCCCTTCTAGTTATTTTATGGTCTCTGTAGCCCTTGTTAGCTTCTAATATTTAATATTTAATATTTTACTTACTAATTTAAAAAATTTTATCTCAGCTACCTGGTTAAGCTTCACAAAGGCAAAAGTTTCCCTCATTGCTCTATACCCAGTGCCTAGACGAATGCCAGGCATATAGCTGGCGCTTAATAAATTGTTTTAGAAAGAATAAATGTAATCTTTGCCACTATCATAAAAGATTGGTGCTATCATTATCTAGCTTTAACAACTGCTGGATATAAGGTTAAGGACGTTACATCACTTGAGATTACAAAGGAGAAATGGTAGACATGAGATGTGAACCACAGACCAAACACTCATGAACTAGCTGGTTGTTATTTTAACACGCTGGGGACTTTCTTGTAAAATGATATATGCCACAATTAGAATCTGAAAGTGGGCTTATGTTGGGTACAACTGTGATGCAGGTAAGCATTGAGAGTGAAAAATGAAAGAAGAACAAGTTTTTTTCCCTTCTGGTTACTATAATTTTAAATTTTTATAACATTAATACTTTTTCTGAGATGATCATTCGTTAAAGAATAGATGTTTTGAAATATTACAGTAGTGAATTAAATCAAAGATTAGTGTTTCATGTTTTCATGGGGGAAATAAGTCAAAGGCCAATTTGAAACTTAAATTGTTCAAGAATTTTTATCCAGTGAGAGCTAGTCACAGGAATTTCAGAATCCAAAGACCATGTAGGTAACTGCAAATATGTTCCCAGGACTTCTATAGGCTTCTGTAGAGAGCTCATTTGTTCAGTTTTTATTGTTTTTAACTTTCTCTCATCCAAGAATAAGTCAGATATTATTGAATTCCTGCAAAATACAGGGTGCCTGAGCTGGCTGTGTGTTAAAGCTTTGGGGGCATTTGGTAAACATTAAGCAATCTACTGGAACCTAAACTTCTGGTGGGTCAAAGTGCTTAGTCCATGAGGCATTCGCTTGCCTGATGTTTAGCAGAGCTAAAAAGCATAGTTAAAGGAAAAGAAGAATAAAACATTTTCTTGGGCCAACAAAAATTTCTGTTTCAAAATATTTGAAAGTTTTCTGAAAGAAAAAAAAAGAAAATATATAAGCAGCAAACATATTTTGGCAGCTATGCTGACTACCTCGATGAGCAAGAGTTTCTCAAGTCTTATGTACCTTAAAACTATATACCTTAAAAACTAGAAATAAACTATTGACTTCAGTTTTTATACTCATTAATTTCAAGTAATTTACTTACTGATTTCCAGAAAAATCATGTTCGTGTATTTCACTGGCAACTAGTTTTGAAGTCATTAGTTTTGAATGTTTATTCTAGGAACAGAGAAATCAGAAAATTTGGCAGTATTCTCCTTCAAATATCTAAAAATACTTTTAAGCCATTTGTGACTATTTTCTGTTTCTTTTGTTAAGAAATAATTGTGTATTTTAATTTTTAGGGGGGGGTGTATACCAGGGATCAAACTCAGGACCTTGCACTTGTGAGGTTGGCCCTGGAATCACTGAGCTACATACCTAGCTCTTATTGTATATTTTATTACTAAGAAGGGTTGGAGTCAAGAAGAAATACAAAGTCTAAACTACGCATCCATAATATATTGAATGGCAAATATTAAAATTCTCCCTGACCCTTGAGTTAGTCAGCTCTCCACCAGTATAACCTGAGCTAATTAATTTATGATGAGAAAAAAGTTTCTTTAGCACTCTCATCTGGATGTTCCAGCCAGTGGGCCTCTTTGCTTTTGGGCTTGTGCTAAGGCAGCACTTTGTGGTGGGGATATGTGGTACAGCAAAAATGCTCACCTTGTGAGGAGCAAAACAGAGAGAAGAGGGGGTCAGGATCCCACAATCTCCTCAAAGGTCATGACATAAAGATCTCCCACTAGGTTCCAACTCTTCAGGGTTTCTCCATCTTCCAACAACACCAGCCTGAGGTCCAAGCCTTTACCCATGAACCTTTGGGGGACATTTAAGACTCAAAGCTTAGCAAGCTGTATTGAAACAAAATAGCTACTAGATTCAGCTATAAAGGCCCTTCTGTTCTTAATGCAAATGTTTATTTGTTTTAAAAAATATATCAAGAAATCAATATTTGAAATCAATATTAGGAAAAAAAAAGAAGGGAGTGAATAGCTTTGGAAATGGCACAAAGGAGTGAGTGAAACATAAACCAGCAGGTCAGAGAGATCAGTTATAATGAAGACTTCCCACCATTTGTCTGAATCATATGATCTATTACTGGAGTGATAACGTTTTCAGCAGAGTTGTACAATACAACAAGAACTATGCAGATGTTTTTTCTAACCCACACAATAATTCTACTAGACATGTATCTTTATCCTCATTTTACAGATGAAAACTTTGAGATTTAAAAGGGTTGAAGAACTTGTTTTGCATCATCTAGGTTGTAAGCAAATCAGTATTGGATCCAGGTTTGGTTCCTAAGCCTCAAATATTTTGTCTCATTACCTATCTGAAAATAAGAAGGATAATTTGAGGTGACCACCTCACTTTCTAGGGGAAGAGCTGCTGATATTGTTCACATGAAAAATTACCAAGATGGAAGTAAGCGCATAAAGAAATTAGCCTTTATTAGGTATACCTTTTAGACAAATAATTCAGAAAAGTGACTATTAAAAACTTCTCTTATGAAGACATTTATGTTTAATATAAATAACTATTTATATTTAATTACTATATACAAGTATGTAAATGAATAAAGGTTTTAATATTTTTAGTTTTTAGAGAAATAACAATAAGCAAAGTACCTCGTGCTTCAGTGGAATGATAGCTCATGAGTACATCCATGTGTAAACATCTAGATTTTTCTCATGTCAGAATGTTCATTAAAGAATGTTATTCTTATATCTTATTTTGAGCTATGTTCAGAATATTCCAGAAAAAGATTTCCTTTCACCTATATGTTAGCAGTAAACTGATTTATTTAAAAACATATTTCTATAAATCTGACACATAAGCTTATATGAAAAACACATAAGCTTATATGAAAAACAAACTATGAAGAAAGAGCAAAACAAAAGATAGATTACAGGAAATAGAGAGACAGATGGTTTCCAAAGGGGAATGGGATCAAGAGAGGGAAGGAGCGGGAGAGAGGGAAGGAATGAAGAAAAGGAATTGGGCTGTGTTATGTACATGTCCCAATATCTCACAAAGAACATAAACATTATGTACCACACGTGTGTACAAATGAACATATTTTGAAACTTATGTTTATAAAAAAAGTCATTTACCTGTCACATTTATTAGTCTGGCCATGTTTTATCCAGGAGCATAATTTCCTGCCTTCTTCACCAAGAGCTACTTGAAAGAGTGTGCTCGTCCAACACAGTCTCAACATACAGTTCACCCCCTGAAACTTGCAAGAGCTCAGCAGAGTGCACAACTGGGCAGAGGGCAAGTCAGACACTCCCTCTGCCCATGTTTGCAAGCTGACAGACTGCAGAGAGGAAATGATTAATGCCACAGAGTCTCCAGCCAACTCTGTCACTGCACTTTACAAAAACAAATAAATGAAAGCTTCGTAATTGGCTAGAACTGCTTAAATGACCTTAATAATGTAACTGATTTATAACCACACTGAACATTTTAATCTTTGGAAACTTGAGCTATAGATAAGGCTCCTTGCAGAGAACAAATCCATTAATAGCTCATCACTGTAAGGTGGATTGTTTTGGAAGTTACAAAGAAATATGGTAACTATAAACAAGGTAGACAAACACCACATAGAGTTTTTATTAGCCAGAAAGATCTGATTTTCTTAAAAACTTTAATCTTATTTTTAAGAGTTTGAACCTCAAAAATTAAAAAATTACATGATATGTCTCCTTTCCTACTCCCTGTCTCTCTCTGACTCTATCTCTGTCTGTTTGTCTGTCTCTTTCTTCCTGCCTCTTGCCTGCCATGCCATGAGCAAGCCTCCTCTGCCATGTTGCCCTGCACTGGAGCCCTCTGCAAGAGTGACTGGACTGAAACCTCTACAAACACTGAGCTAAAATAACCTTTCCTCTCTTAAAATGTGTTGTGTCTCAGCGATGAAGAAAGTAATTAACAGGGAATGTGAGGACATGATATTGACTCAGTTGGCAGAGCCTTCATCTTCAAAACCCTTTTATTTATCAGAAGCAGGAGATACTCCACAGCAAGAAGACATAAGAACAGAGGTCAGTTAAATCACAAAAGAGGGAGTAGGCATTTACATGCTGGAAGAGATCAGAGCCTTCAACTCCAGAGGGCTAGTCAGCATTCATCCAAGGAAGATGAAGGTGTAGAAAATGCTTTAAAGTGTGAAACAAAGATAAATTGCTCCTTAGGTTAGAAATTGCAGGTGGCGGAGGATATGTGGTTTTTGTCAACCAAGAGGGACTAACACGGACATGACATACCAATTGCTTTCATTCATTTCCTCAAAGGGCACATACCAACACTGAGATTTGTTATTTCAGGTTACTGTGTAATCCAGTCAGCTAGCCTTTGGGTTCTGGGGTCTGTACGACCAGGTTCACATCCTACTACACCATCTGGAGTAGAGTGACAGTGGAAAAGTTCCTTGAGCTGTTATTTTTCTCATCTTCAGTAAGAACACCAGTGTGTATAACATGCTGTGAAGATTTTACTTTTGTTGGGTGGCCTAGATACATTAAAGGACTTACCCCAACAATGCAACTACTTTATGATATGTAGAATGTTTAGAGTACTTGTGGACTTGCAGCAAATCTCTAAGGGACACAATGACATGAAACAGGAAGAAGGTGCAGTGAGAAATGGGTAAACTGTGGTTGTCATGAGGTGACACAGAGTCATAGGTTGAACTTACAATGAGGATGAGAAGCCTGCACTTGGAGCTGGATATAGGGAGGGAGAGATAAACTGCAAGCTCTAGTTTAAACCAAGATCCTCCTCCACCCCCAAATTAAAAAAAATTCACTTAAAAATTATAAATATTAATGCTTCTTACTTTGTATAGAATCATGGGTTTCACTGTGACATTTCCGTACATGAATGTAATGTTAAGCCAAGATCATTAAAGGGATTAGAAGAGCACTAGATTAACATGAAAACAGTTGAAGATGAGAACGTGGGTTATAGAGATGGGATCTATGACCTAAGATAACAGTAATGTCTAATAGACATAAATGCTTCATGATTTATTGAATCCTTCCCACAGCTCATGTAATTTGATCCTTATGCAACACCTGTAAGGTAAATAAAAAGCAGAATAGTTTGAGATATCACTAACAGGAGAAACTAAAGGAGATTAGCTATAGCACTAAAATTTGAGGACAGAAATGTTGAAGAAGAGGTTAAAATGTTCTTTTGGGTGCCACCACTAGCATCTGTTGAACTGTCTGCAAAATGAAATAAGATATTTTGGTCTAGTTGTGTTCTGTTTTGTTTCATGTACATGCACCTTCACATCAGAAGCCAAGACAGGCTGTGAATCAACATACTGTTGACAGTCACCTTGATATGCTGTTTCCCTGATAGCAGCTGAGGAAATAGAAGATTTACATGTACCAAAATTCAGTCCACAGTGCTCCCTCTTCCCACACTGTATATATAATCATGACTTTTTTTCATCTACACAGGATTTATGTAGCATTTCAGATCTGGACTGGAGGTTCAGAAATATCCTAATTTAATCTTTTCAATTTTAAGCAGAGTTCAGTGAAATTCAGAGGAGACTGATCATGTGATAAACAGTGATTCATGCAGAAATTTCTTTCAATTCATTATAATTCTGTAAGTCATCTTATTTGTTTGCACTGGAAGACACAGACAAATGCCAGTGTGGGAGAAAGGAGAAAAATAGATACAGAGGATATTAATAATTTACCCACTGCATAGGACATAGGGTAGATACATGTTACATCTGATTTAATCATCACTACTCTACCAGGAACTGACACTCAATTTGCAAAGAGAAGAAGCGGAGATTAAACAATACACCTCAGACCCCTGGAGAAGACAGGGTTTGAATTCAGGCCTACATTGACTTTAAAGCAATTATATTGCACTCACTGCTTCTAGAACAGGTAATTCTGTACTTTGGGGACAACTGCAGAAAGGGAAGATGAGAAGACATTAGGATAATCAGTTATATTAATAGACATTCTAAGAAAAAGTTTATCCATTGGTCTAATACACTGGAGCACTAGTCTTCCTACAAGCCTGGGTCATTTTTAACTTTCCTTCCTTTCCACACTGTTTCAACAACAACCATAAAATAAAACAGATATATTTGACATTTAACTAAAATATATATTTATCAAACAAATATATTTCACCCCTGACTTCGGTATACATTCTATTCCAACTTTTCATATGTTATAACTGTACCAAAGTAAAAATGTATTTGACTGTACAATGATGGAACTATTACTGTTTATTCAGAATTTCTTTAAATGTTCAATCCATAGTCTAAAGACTGGGGACACACATTGTACCTAAAGCACTAGACGTCCAAAGCTTTATGAACTAGTGCTGGACTGACTTATGCCGGGAAGGTCCATGGAGTAGGCCAATCTAAAGGGGAGTTCTTCAGTTCAACTTTCATATAAATTTACATTTATTAAAAGATTAGTAAGAAAGGGTGCTAATTTGGAGCTGAAATATACATTACTAAAACTCAACAGTAACTATCAATTGTTTAGAACTTGAATCAACATGACCTATTTTCAGGAGTATTTTACTACTGAGATTGTTTGGGATTGGGTATGCTCGTAATAAAAATCGGATAACCTTTTGTCAGTTTTATCATTGTTTTGCAGTTCTCTTTAGAAGATCTATCTTCCACCCTGTCAGCAGGATGTGGGATAGACCATTCCCACCAACTTGCCTTGGTATTCAACTACCATGGAATCTTTATTTGGACAGAAAAGTGTTGATGCCTCACGTTTCTGACATGCTCCATGACTTCATGTGCCCTGGGGTCCTCTTTGCTCTCCACTGCTTCTGGCTTTATTGTGGTGTTTCATGTTTTACTGTGTGTATCGTGGCAGGGTAAGTGTGAAGTGTACATGTGAGCGTACAAAAGGGGCAAAAACAGATTCTTCCTCAAATGTAGTTCTCAACATATCAAATAGACATACAGTGACTGTGTCAAAGGAAGAAGATCTACTCTTTCAGAATACTCTCCAATAAGCCTCACTAGTTGGGGAAATCCCCAGATCCAAAATGGGTAATGACAGAGATTCACACAAGGCCTGATGCAATCCTTAATACACTGCACCTCTACTTTCTGCTTAATACCAGCTTTCCTTCCTTCAGACTCTTTTGGACATCAGAGCTCCCTAAGCTACGAGATTGTTTCATGTTAGCCCTGGACACTCTGGCTCCAGATTTACCACAATGGCATTGCTGGTCAAGATCCCAAGAGAAGTCATCATTTGAAGTGAGGCCAAACTATCATTTAACTCATTCGGTAAAGAGGTTAATGACTTAACATTAATTGAGCTCTGTTGGCATGCAATTTTCAAAAGAGCCCTAGGAAATAGAGATTATTATTAGCCCCATTTTATGGATGAACAAACAAGGGCTTAAGGGAAATAAGAAACTTGCACATAACGAAGGAAATGGTTGTTGACAGAGGTGAATGTCAAGATAGTTCTAACTCCTAACCCCATTCTTTTAATCTATATAACATATTTCTGAACAATAGAGAGGCTAGAAATCCTATCTACCACAGGAAAACATCCAAAATGATAAACTCAGTTTAAGATTAAAGTATTCCTCTCAATACAGCTCCCAAAGGTATATATTTGTCTTTTTGTAATGGTAATGGAGATATTTTCCCTCATGAACTCTCAATGCCCTTGCTAACATCATCCAAAGTCTAGATCCACAGAAAACTGGAAGATCATAATTAAACATACAACTATGAATGACAAAGAAACATGATTCCTAACATTTCTCCAAAAATGTTATGAATATTACATTCTTTGAAGTATAGAGGTTTTATATTATCTAGTTAATAGTGCTTACTTCCTTATAAGCTGCATTATTTGGGGATTTCATTTGAAAGCTTTTACAGAAATTGCCAGCTATGTTAGCATTACTCAGATTTTTCTGTCCACCCCCATCTTTGTAGCCAGGAGTGTAGAAACTTCTTACCCATGAGGTCAGAGTCCCTTATTTAAGGAGAAGTTCAGTCTCTTCTGCTTGCTTGTTGGTACACTGTTTTCCTACTTGTGATATGCTCTGTGTTGTCATAGAGGATATTCTGAATCTTCTACCATATTTATGTTATGTTAAGGTCAGCAGAAACTTCCAGGGCTGAAATAGGACTATCTTGAAAGCAGTATCTGATCATTTCCCTCTAGTGCCCAATGGTCTCCACTCTTGGAAGCCCTAATGCCATTTATGTATGCCTGTTTATAGCTGTGTTGATAAGACTGGCTCTGAATACACTTCAGGGTAGTTCAATCTATACTTGATATTTACAGTTCTTTAAAAGCATATATAATTTTGTGTTTGTGAGATCTGCTATAATAGACACATATTCTTCCCATTTCTTGAGGGAACACTGAACACATTCTTCACCTATCTTTTACTAAACACAGGAAGGATAACACTGACACTGCCATTATCAACTTCTCTTTTCAGTTCTTCCACATATACGCTGATTCTGTAACACATTTGTGAGACTAACAGAGCAGAAATTATCTTCCATATTTAACAGACGAGAAATTCAGACTTAAGTGTTTGGTAGAAATACTAAGCCTAGAATTTAAATCTTTCTGCTCAATGATATGGTAGTAAAACACTCCCCCCTCAAAAAAGAAGCCAGATTTTATAGTATTTGCTGATTTTTAAAGATTTTATTTATTTATTTATTTTTGAGACAGGGTCTTGCTTTGTAGTTCAGGCTGGCCCTGAACTCAGCCTCAAACTCATATCACAGCAATCCTCCTGCTCTGCTTCCTGAGTGCTGGGATTTCAGGCGTGAGCCACCACGCCTGGCACTGTGGTATGTGGTACTGGTTGCTGCTGGGTGTGTGTCTCCATACCCAGTGTGGTATGTGGTTATCGGGGATAGAACCTGGGTTCTTGCGCTTGCAAGGCAGGCGCTGGAACCACTCAGCTAGATCCCTGGCCCTAGCATTTGCTGATTTTAAGGTGTAAATAATCTCCTCACAGCTAAATTCAGGATGTTAATAAAACAAACTGCTGGGAATTGATGCTCAAGACTGACTCTCTTAGGCCAATGTACTGATTCATACCTGGCAGAGGAATCCATGATTCCTATAACTGGTGCTACCACCAAATCAATTATTTATTAAAAATAAGTACTCAAGGGCCAAGGATTTAGCTCAGTGGTTCCAGCGCCTGCCTTGCAAGTATGAGGGCCTGGGTTCGATCCCCGGTAACCACATACAACAATGCTGAGTGTGGAGACTCACGTCCAACAGCAATCAGAACCACATACCACAGTGCTAGGCACTGTGGCTTACACCTGTAATCCCAGCACTTGGGAGGCAGGGGCAGGAGGATTGCTGTGAGTTCAAGACTGAGCTCAGGGCCAGCCTGAACTACAAAGTGAGACCCTGTCTCAAAAAAAAAAAAAAAAAAAAAAGGACCCAGCTGAATGTGCTAAGAGGAAGCCTCAAACCTGAAGCCTGTGTGATGTGACCTAGGAGAGAAATCAGCCCTAGGCATTACTTCTTTATACATTGAAAGGCTTGAATTCTGATGATCCTAGGCTATAACCAATGGACACATAGAAGCTGGACCTGCAGGGATCTTGCCGTTTGTCTTTCTCATGTAATGAGTCAGAAGTGTTTTGACTCTGACTGATACAATCTCACTGATACAATATCTTCTAGCCAATCATCTCCAGGCAATTTCCATGTTTGTCTGACTATCTCTACTTTGGAGATAGATAATGCTAAGTCTAGGAAATTAAACAAAATGCTCAAAGGCACATAGTACATTAGAGACCGTGTCATGAGGTGCTTTACTACTGTATCCCAATGCTTGGTCTGCTGTTGTTAGTGACAAAAACTTCTAGAAAATATGGTAGAAGATTCAGGATGTCCTCTATGACAACACAGAGCATATCACAAGTAGGAATGCAGTGTACCAACAGGCAGCCTTTTAGGATGCCATACTTTTCACACTATGTCCAGGAAGCCTCCAGGGGCCTATGTGACTCTGACAAATGAGAGACTAGGCCTAGGGGGAGAATACTCTGGGCTTCCCAGGGAATGTGAATTGAAATACCTTTGCATTAATCTGTTTTATATACTGAGCATCAGACTAAGATGTTGTTTGAAGAAAGAATTCTATGACTTAAAAAATGTTGGAAAACTCTAGCAAAGACCAAGGTCTAGATTGTTAATTTTCAAACAGAGCTCTGTCATGTGAGATATGGCTCTCATAAACTATGAGGAGTCTCCAACTGCCCTTTTCCCACGATCTGGAGAGATAATGATGTGCAAACACACTGAGAATAGAGAGGGGTATGGAAACCGAAGTCGGAACGAGTCCTGTTACCCAGTCTGACTCTTTCGGAAAGCAATTGGCTATTTCAGTGTCATGTACGGCAACCTTCCTTGTGAGCTTTCGGTCATGTGACTTCCCAAAGTACTCGGACACCCCAGATCCTCAGCTGACACTTTGGAGGCCAGCCATGACCCCAGTGGCCCGAACAAGTGCATTGAGGTAACCACCACTCGGCGAAGCGACATTGTCACAGTCCTTCAGGCTTTGTCTGACAAGCTCTCTATAAAAACAGGCAGGGAAGTCAGGAATATCAGTGAACAAGGTACCAGGTTTTCAGACCTCCAAACACACAGACACCTGATAGTGCATTTCAGATGGAAAACTGAAAAGACAATGAACGACGCCTTCTTAAGTATCTAAACGAATTAAATTGCTTCAAGTAGAAAACAGACACAGAGGATACAGTGAGTCAAATCATATAGATTTAATTTGCACTCTACTGTGTTAACTTCAGGACTACTCAGAACAAAAGTAAAATACTAAGTATTTTTGAGGCCAACACTAACTTTATAAATAAAGACACAAATGTGCTTCAGCAAATATTTTTAAGACAAATATTCATCCTGAAGCTACAATAGAAAAGCATGTAGGAACAGAAAATGCTATACATACATAATGTTTGTTCCCAATATGTTTTCAAGTACATAAATGTAATATATATATTATATTATATATATTATGTATGTATATGTGTATGTATATACATATACACACATATTATATACATATATTTGTTTATGTGTGTCTATTTATAATGATTTTAGAGTACTAAAATGTATAACTTCCTGTTGGGCTAAAGAGATTTTAAGAGTGATACAACTTAAAAGTAACTGAATAGTTTTTAAATTTTCACACCATAGGAAATGGCTGTGAATGAAGTACTTGCTATAAATTAAAGTATTTGTAAAAGCAAGGTTAGAATACTAATATCTATTAGAAAAAAGATTCTTAAATTTTTTATTTCTCTATGTTTTAATGAAGTGAAATAAACACAAATAACAAGAAAAAGTAAATAAGGTTGTAGCTTACCCCTATTTTATTTTGTTTTGTTATTTGTACTACGAGAAAGTACTTGAATGATGTTGGTTGTAAATGGATGTACCACAGTGAGAGTAGCTGTTACGTCTCTTAGTAAAGTACCAGCACACAGGCACAGACATAAAATATTCCCCTCTATTTCCTGAGAAGCTTCAATTTCACCGCACTTGCCAGGCGTGTAAAAAGTTAATCTTTACCAAAGCTAATATACTTAAAATAGTTAGTCTATTGTTCTCAACAAGTTGTAAACTTGGATTATAAAGCTGTTAAACACTAGAGATACAAAACTCAAATACAATAATTCTCTCACACACATTTTTTCTCTGCATTATTTTACTTTTATAAAGGTTCAGATTTTATAACTGAAAAATTTAAAAGAAAAGAAATGAAATTTCAACTTTAAAGAAAGCCAAGCACTAAAGCTGTTTTTTAAAGTAGCACACACTATCTTTATATATCAATTTTCCATTTAGTTGCTTTGTCATAATTAAACACTTTTCATTCAAACATTTTATTAATGTAATACTTAGATATACAGAAAAGAAAAAAGAAAGAAAAACTATCTCAGGGAACATAATTAAATGTCACCTAAACTAAATTTTCCTAGTATTTCATGCAAATATAAATGGAAAAATAACAAGAGTCTGGAAAATATTCTGAATGTTATCAGGACCTTGAACTTTGGTGTTATCCTACTTTATAGACAGGCAATCTCAAGTCCTGGGGATGTGGAGGACTTCTGGAATTTGAACTTAGATTTCCTGATATCAGGTGCATTTTTCTTCACATTTGTACTAAATTGAACAGACGATCATATCCCCATTTAAGTAAAAGTAAGGAGATAATTTACAGAAAGAGATGAATTAGGAATGGATTATTAGCTTTCACAAAAGATTCCCTCCAGATTAAGTTAGCTGGTCCCATAATTCATTTAAAGAGATCTCAATACATTCTCTACACTTTAGAGAACTTTATCCAAGTACTAACTAGCTTTTTAGGGGCAGCCAACTCATGAGAGCTAGCAACTTCGGGGGGCTTAAATCGCAAAACTAGGGTAAGGAATTTAGTTCAGTGGCCCCACACCTGCCTTCTAGGTACCTGGTTCAATACCTGGTATCCCAAAAAACAAAACCAAAAACTACAAAATCACTAAATTGCAATATTACAGCAAATGTTTCAATTAACTGAAAAGGAAAAAATTATTTCAAGCAACAAGTGCAAGCCTCGGACAACACAGTACATGGTTGTGAACCTCAAGGAGGAAAAAAAAGGAGGCGAGTGTGACATACATCTGAAATGGCTGTCCGCCTTGGGGCACGTTCAAATTACAACTCCGGGAAGTAGATCCGAAACAGAAGGAAGCAGGTGAGAGGGAAAAAAATCAGTAAATGGAATCACAGGCAGAGCGAGGATTTGTGAGACCAGATGGTGGAGAAGAAGCTTCCAGAAGAATGAGCTGCGGAATCATGTATGCAGTTCCCTGGAGTCACTGACTAAAACTTAACCAAGTTTACCCTCTGTCTATCTTGATGGCTATTCTACACACAGTACCTGATGGATACGTCATGCTGGGTGACACTGGAGTTTCAGTCAGTCACAGAGAAGACAGCAGGCTGATCACTCCCGAGACTAAACTTGAGCCTCCAAAAATGGAATGTCTTTTAAGGACTACATTACTTCTAAAAGACCACCCTAGATTTATCCTAATAAAGCCTAGACTCAAGGCTTGACTACTTCCAGCTGGTCTGTCAGAAAATTAAATTCATAACAGACAAAACTCATTATTCTTTAAAGGAAGACAATGGCATCCAACATTTTAACAGTGTCACATCTATGGTGTCTACTATAAAATAACAAAAAAATGATATATGTGGTCTGGCTGACCTCTGAAATTGACAGTTATTGTTTCTGCCTGTCTATCTCTGATTCTTCTAAAAACACATATTAAAAGCCAGAAAACCCCTCTTTTCTGTAAGGAATCCATTACTTTTGATTCATCCAAGGCCATCTATTCTCATTAACAGGCCAATCATCACAGAAATAGGAAGCCCTACTTCTTGGACACGGAGATGGACATGCAGCCCAGCTGGGCCACTGACCCTCCTCTTTGGCATTTCATTCGTCCCATAAGAATGTTGTCATTCAAGGATGTGTGATGTTAAGTGTAGCACGATGGCATCATGTGCACTCCATGAAGTGTATCTGCTGAAAGTTGGGGAAGCAGAGATGTTACTGTGATGAGATCTTTGTGCCCTTTATTTGCTCCTGCCAAAAGGACAGTGCAGACCTGGCTCGGTGAGATTCAGAAGTGTTGTTCTAAGTTACTACATAGTAACAAACCGTACAGGGCCTCAGGTACTCAGTAGTGTGCACAATACACTGTGACCAGATGTAACTTCCTAGTGAGAGAATCAACATTTGATAGCTGAAAATTGATAGTCCTGGCTCCTTGTTAAAAAGCTGTGTTATCTTGGGCCAATCTACTCCTCCTCCCCACACACACTAAGAAAGAGACTTTCCAAGGACTCTTTCTCACTACAAAATTCCATGGGTGTATGAAATAAGGGACATTCTAACATCAGCTAGATAACAGGTTAATGTTAATTTATAAAAGTGACTTATTCAAGTCAACAAAGAGTGTAAGATGAGAGATATAGGAATCCCGTGACAAAACTTGGAAAAAGGTTCATGTGGCCTCTCAATGCCCTAATTTTCTGATTCTCAGACCGATTTTTTTCCTGTTGTTTGCCAGGCTGAATTAAACCAAGTGTAGCAACATAGATTCTAAAGAAACTGATTTTGAATAAGACAGAAACTAAACAGGCAGGGGATCACTGTAGCCTTCTGGGCTGTCTCAAAGAATTTGAACCAATTATACTTTTTATTCTCTTTAACATGCAAAATTACTTATGATGATTTAGGACTGGTGTTCTGAATAAAAAAGAAAATTCTGTGCCAATATTTGGAGAAATGAGTAAAACTCTATTGGTTGGCCATCTGTGTAGTCGTTAGGGTTCCCACAAATATGTCAGCAAATAAGCACTCATTTTAATTCTCAAAGTATCTCTTGATTTGTTTTAAGGAAAATATATTTTAGTGGGTAATTCTTATTGTATTTGAAAAGACT